>JANHGB010015390.1:0-15194 GCA_026283785.1 Coracopsis vasa | reverse complement strand
GGGAAAGATGCCCAAAATGATGCATGGAACTATCATGCAACCTGTTTTAATTGGTCCATATATTAAATAAAGGGATTATTCCCTTTCTAAGATTTTTTTCAAAGGCTACCCTGACTCTTTGCTTGCTTCTCTTCATCTTGGTCTCTTCTCATCTATCATCTCCTTTCTTGGAGGCTGGTAGGGAATCCCCAGCCAGCACCCTTCTCTAGGCAGCTGCCTCCCCCCACCTGCCTGTTGCCCTCCGTGCTACTCCAGCCCCTCTGGCACAGCACCACGTTGCTTGCTTTCTCCCAGGTGAGGTGCTATGGCTCAGAAAAGTGCAGGCAAACTCTTTGTTAACATTTTGGGAGTACATAACTGTGTGTGTTTGTACATAAACTCTTGGAGGCTCACCAAGTTAACTCTGTGTCCTGGTGAACACCACCACTTCTGGGACTATCTCTTCGTTTCACAGATAAGATTGCTACTTGCTAGTGAGTCTTCTTCTGATTTGCTTCTCATGATGTGCACTTGTTCTGGATCAGTTTGTAATGTTGCTTTATTTTTCCTTGCCAAGAGGTAAACAGCTACAGACCCCAATTCTGTGTTTTCTTGCCTTCAGCTCAGGGACATTGTCATAAATGGTATCCGACAGCTGCAGCAGGTCAGAATCCATAGCTCTGTATTTTGAGATTGCAATATGTTTTGGGAAGAGATCACTTAAGTCACTAAATACCATCAAACATGTTTCGAGCACTGGAAAAAACCCAAAGATGTGTGCCCGTGACCTCTGTGAATAGCTGCAAACCAGATCACTATCTCCCACTATCTCACAGGAACAGCAGCCATCTCCATGTCTACCTGGATGTGCAGAAAGCACAGCAGCCTTTTTCAATTTTTCATTGAAAAAGCTGACACTGATAAGTACATTCTGCCTGATTTTGTGCTTTTGCCAGTCAAAGCAGTGAGCCCTTCAGTCATTCCTCATCTCTTCACACAGGATAATCAGGAAACAATGGCTTCTCAGTCTAATCAGAAAATGTCATCTAATAAAGCATCTAGCATGAGCATGCTCTGTCTTCAAAGGAGAGGTTTTCTGTCATTCAGATCTCCTTGGCCATATAAAGGAAACATTTGCCAGTGTACACCGAAATACTGGTTGAATGTTATCAGCTAGTTATTGCAGTGTCTGACATAAACTCATAGTGCTTGCCATTATCAATTAACCAATCCCATTTAAAATGTTTTGCTACACTGGGGAGAACTGAAAGTCAGCAGAAGGTCTATCTTCTTAAACATCATGCTTTCTGGCTGTAATAGCTAAGGAGTCTGACGTGCTGTGGGAAGGAGGCAGGAGCAGCTGTGATATGCTGACCTCTCCCTACTATATTAGGTAACATTGAAGTTGAGAAAGATGTGCAGGATTACGAGTAGGATAAAGAATAGTATTTCTCCCTCATTCTCTTTGCTATATATTCCTGTTGTACATATCCTAAGCAATTTACGGCTAAGTTTGAAATTCAGTTTGGAAAGTGATACTCAGCCCAAGGCTGATGACAAGATATAACACATCTGACCTCCACATTATTGCTTCTCTTACAGCTCAGGCTGGTGTTAAACAGGTGTTGACCTCTGATCACTGTGCAGAAGAATTAGTGAACTGAGATGTGACACCCTGAATCTACTTTTTACAATACAGATGTCTACAGCTCAAATTCACTGCCCCCATCAAAGCCAGCATAACTGCAGGAAACGTTACCAAAGAATAAATGAGGATGGGAAATTAACAGAATCGTTGAATCACAGGATGGTTTGGGTTGGAAGGGACCTTCAGATCATCCAGTTCCAACCCCCTGCCATGGGCAGGGACACCTTCCACTAAACCAGGTTGCTCCAAGCCCTGTCCAACCTGGCCTTGAACACTGCCAAGGATGGAGGAGCCACAGCTTCTCTGGGCACCCTGTGCCAGTGCCTCACCACCCTCATAGTAAAGAATTTCTTCCTAATGTCTAATCTAAATCTCCCCTCTGTCAGCTTGAAGCCATTCCCCCTTGTGGGTGGATATCTTAGACCTAGGTCATCGCTTGTTATGCAGAGTTCTAGGCATAACATAGCATAACCTATTCAATTTCTATTCTAGTCTAGTGTAGTCCATTCCATTCCATTCCATTCCATTCCGTTCCGTTCCGTTCTGTGCCATTCTGTTTCATTCAGTTCCATTCCATTCCATTCTGTCTCATTCCATCCCGTTCCATCCCACTCTACTGCATTGCATTGCATTCCAATCCACTCCACCCCATTCCATGCCACTCCATGCCATTCCATGCCTCTCCATTCCATTCCATTCCATTGCATTCCATTCTGTTCCATTCCATTCCCTATGCTCACTCTGAGCTGAGTAACAATGAGACTTGTTATTTCCCTGCAATGCCAGGGGTTTTCAGCTCCAAAACTTTCAAGTACAAAAATCACAAAGCTCATAAGTGAAAATGAGATTTTATTTTATGATTCCATTTGATTTTGGTTTTGTTACTTTTAATTTTATGTCATTTTATGGGGGGTTGTTTGGTTTTCTGTTTTGGGTTAGTTGCTTTTTTTACTGTGTTCCAGAGCTGATGCTCACAAGCATCAACACAGTGCACACATGCAGCCAGGAGCAGACTGATGTATTCTTCAGCTTAGCTTGCAAAGACATCCCTTGCAGTCTGGGAAAGGAAAACCAGAGAGCCACAGGAAGAAGCAGCAGGAAGAAAGGCCAACCAGTCCCTGTCTCCTGAAGAGTGAGAACGTGAGGAATGAGATTTGGGATCACCACACAAAATGAGCAAAAAGAAAAAGGTGTGTGGTACCGTGGGGTATGTCCCAGAGCACGACACCTACCAATGACAAGCACACTACTGACTTCCAACACTTGCTCAGCCGCTGCACTTCCTGGCCAGAGCTGCATGAAAAGTGCTCTCGTGCCTGCCTGGCGCTGGTGTTGCACGCAAGGAGAGCTGGAAAGTGGCAGCTGCCGATGGGCAGCAAGGCTGGAGCCCTTCCAAGCACAGGCTGCTGAGCTCAAGCAAGAACCCCCAGGGAAATGGAGCCAAGGGAGCAGCAGAGCTCACTCCTGCTCCAAGCTTGCACTGGGCAATGGAGACAGTAGAAGCCCAATCTTTCTGATGAAGCAGATCATGCAGCCTCTTTCAAAGTTATTAGAGTGTTCCATACCATCAAGGGTTGAGATTTGCTTCTTTTGCCTGACTGGTTGGACATGATCACCCAAAGCACCTGTGCATCTCTACAGAAGAAGAGTCCATTCAATCCACTGTTTATGCTCTGTCACATACATAGGCAGTCGTGTGCTGACGTACCAAAAGTGCCCATGAACAACTGAGGCAGGGAACGGACAGAGGCATTGCTATAGCAATTATAGATTGGCTTCAGCTCCCTAAATCCAAGCTTAACTGAAGTGGGTTCCTCTTTTCCTCCCAGCTGAGTTATACACACATGGCTACCAAGATAGCAGCTGAATTACAATGCCCCTTAAAATGTTCTCACCACGGACTAACAAACTAGCATGAAAAATCTCTTTGTTAGTTCCTCCTTCCTTTTGACATTGCCAAAACAGGGAGTACGCTACCCGTGTCTCTAGACGATGGCAATGCTGCGATGGAAAAACACTTGAAGGAAACAGGGATCATCTGTCTTCTCATAAAGTAGGTCACTTTTCAAATGAGTTATATTTTCCTGAGGTCTTTCTGTGTGGAACAATAATTACTTTTGCCTACACAGAACATTAAAATGAGTGGGAACATTCTCAAGTTGTCAGCTGCATCAAAGCTTGCAAGCTGCAATTTTAGAATTATCATTTATCTTATTTGTCCCATTAATCTTATTGCATGGATCTCTTTAGCAAGACATTTAACTTCTAAACTTGCCATACATTAGGTATTGTAATAAATCAACTCATTTAAAATATATTAAGCTGTGATATAATTATTTCGATAACACAATGTGTTTAATGACATAGTTTGCTATTTCAATAGCAAATTAATAGCAAAACTACTAAAACTATATACAGAATCCTCATTACAAAATATCAGAGCTAACAGTAAATAGCTAAGCAGTTGGGTGAAGAAAATACTGTGAAAGGGCACGATAATTCAAAATAGCTTTTTCCTATATAAAAAAAGTGTTGTGTCAAATTTGAGGAGATCATTATTTCTTGTCTTGTTCAGTGCTTTCCTGTATTAATGGACTTTTTCCAATGTGCTACACAAATCATCAAGTCTTCGAGGATATGAAATTCTTGTTGTCACAGGCTATTGTGCACCGCAGATTCAGAGATGGAAGCATCTGGTTACACTGGTAACTTTGGTAAAGACCTTTTAGATCAATAACATTAACTTTCCAAAATACATAATGCAAACAAAACAGGCAAGCACTACAGATGTAGCTTGGCTTTTATGCAGTCCTAATAGGCAGAATTCCCTGTAACTCCATGAAATTTCCACTGCAGAAATGAAGATAATATGAATTTTGAGTCAGACAAGACAATGGGATATGGACCATAGTAATTAGAGGAATACCTCTTGGCCTTTGGTCATGCCTTTCATGTGTTTTTCTAAAATGATGAAAAACACCAAACAGCACGCAATGTTTCATAGGCAGGATGTCTGAGATGTAAGTATCTTTTCCTATTAATCAGGATTGAATTTTAAATTCTACCTTCTTAGTTACAGTTTCATCTGCAAAGCACTACTAAATATTCACAGTTAGAGATGTAGCATTGAATTCTGTCAGTGCCTTTCAACAATATGCTTAATGGCTTTATCAATTTTTCCTACATTCATGACTGACATTTTGTTAGCTAAAATTGTGTATTCAAGGAAAACACTGTGAACAGCCAACATATATCTAGCTGTGCAAGAGAACTTAGGCATATTGTCACCAAAGTTAGGCAGGTAAATGCCTCTGACATCCTCTCCTGTTTTGATGCCTTTCAGTTTACAGCATCAGATGTTACATTAGCAATCTTTCCTGGATGTGCCTGAAGCTAAGTGTTGTTCAAGACTTACAGTTTCTATGATCCAATGACAAAGCAGTCTACATTACCTTGCAAAAATATTGAGTGATCTAAAAGTAGCAATACGTGCAAAATAATGAATTTTGTGTGAGAAAGAACATGCATGGATACAGCCCTCATAAGTTATTTTTAGCACAGGCATTTTCTAACTGCTAGGCTTTAAAGGAAATTTCTGTTAGGGGGAAAAAAAAGTAGTTTCCAAGAAGCAGGCATTTGACCCATCCTTGTGTTTGTAAATACAGAGATTACCACAAAATGTTCTTGTTTATCAAACAATCACATCTTCCTGTGAGCTGTTTGACTTTCTTTTAATTCTGCAATGGCTCAGTGTTCAGTAACTGGGAAGCATTTACTCCCATCTCTTCTGTTTTATGGAGCCTGAGGAGCCAAGTCATGTCAGGTGGTGACAGAAGCCTTCTCCAGATCTCCTCAAGCAAATGACACCGCACCAGCACCCCCACCTCCATCTCTTGATTTTCCACATTGTGTAGAGCTGTATCTGGGAATATGAAAGTAAGAAACGATGCCAAATCCCCAACCCCAACCTTGCTGGCTGAATAAGAATTTTTCCAAACCACACCTAGTGCAGATCAGCCTGGCCTTGGTGGACCTGCATCCCTGTGCCGTCCACAGAGCCAGTCAGTCAATATTACTGGTAAAATCCTCAGTGTCCCTGATCTGTGCTCCTATGAGGCTGTGACCCACATGGGGAGTTCCCCAGTGCCTTGGAAAAAGCCCCTTCACCTTTCTTCCATCACATCATGCTCAAGTGAGTCCAATTATGTAAAACCTATGTATCCTTTTTGCTTATTTCTAGTCACCTGGAGGCCAGAACGTGCTGCCTATATTTAGTGAAAAAATGAAATTGCTCTCCTTGTGCTCCATTTAAAGTCCACGGAGAGCTTTGATGCTGATTTTAACATGGAAAGGACAGTGCCACTTCGTTTCCCCAGTGCTGGAGCTGCGATTGCTGCACTGCTGCCTTTCAAGCCCCAGCACTAAGTCAAAGCCTTTAACAGAGGACTGTTCACTAGCAAACAAATACCAATGAGCACTAAAGGAAGCACTTCTGAGAAGTCACAAGACCAAGGAAAGTGAAGACAATATTGCAGAGGAAAGTGAGGGTATCATTATGCTGCTGGGGTGTGCTTTTTGGTGATGATTTATATTTAACTTGCTTTAATAAACTGCAATGAGTGTTCTGTGAATGCAAAAATGGATTGAAAGTTTCCATTTGATTAAATAAGGAGAAGAAATTACCCTGTGGCTAGTCTGTACATTCACTGATCAACAATGAAATCTCAATGGAAACTAGTGACCTGCTACTGTCAGCTCACAACCAATTTGAACTGAGCTCCAAGGGGGCAGTCATGCAATCACCACTTTAGAAATTCATTTAACATCACTTTAAAGCAGAGCTCTCTGTCCAGCTCACACTTTTTTCCATGTATTGCTGGGTAAGACACGTTGGCTCTGGCTATACATGCAGATTGAACAGAACCAGGTTGTGCCAAGCTGTTGTACAGCTGGGTGGATGCCCTGCACCCTAGGGTTTGGATAAATAATCCCCAGGGGACACCAGGCAAAATGGGAGATGGTGTGATCAGCGGCTATTCCCAGGGTCAGGCAACCAGAACGATGGAGAGAAGAGGGGTTGGTAGCACAGACACCAACCACTCTGGGCCAGCAGGCAGCAGTATGGGAAAACAGCCTGAGGAACATGTCCTGTGGGTGCAAATATCCACAACAACCCAGCAAGGCAGAGCCCAGCTCCCCAGCTCAGTACCATCCACGCCAGAACAGGGTCAGCTCCTCCCACAGCCACTGCTGTGTACAGTTGCTATCCTCTCTCAAAACTATTCATCTCTTTTATTCCTGTTCAAGCATCCTGGGAAATGTGAAGCTGACTGCACCTTACCCACCTTAGGAAGATCCTGGGAACTTCCTTGTTTACCAGTGGGGGACTCTCTCGGCATAAAAAGACAAACTTCACCTAAACCCTTCCAAGATGGAAGAATTCCTGACATGTGTTGTCTTACATATTGGGTTAAAAAGAGAGTTGAAAAAAAATTACGTAAATGCAGATTTAACATCTTGCTAAATTTTGCCATCCTTTTACAAATTCTTTCCCTAAAGAAAGCATTGCCAGTGCTGAAAATAAAGTCCCAGAAGAATTTACAGCATAATATTCTGCTTTCAGCTTTCCTCCAGGTAGAAACTTGACTGAGGGAGATATATTTAACCTATACAAATAATTTTAATATAAACAACATAAACAGCCAACCATCCTCCCACTGGTTGCTCAGAAACCGTGCCCTTGAATTATCCTTTATTTCAAGATTCATTATCTAGCATGTGAAAAATGCTCAACGCGGCTCACTTCGTTTAGGAGAAAGTTGCTGTGGAGTTCTTGTTTTGTGCTTTCTGGAAATGTGAGAATATTTTGCTTTCTCCTTCCAATATCTATTGGCTCTTTGAATACCATTATTAAATTTAAAGGAGGCCATAAAAGCAAGGCTGCTCCGAGGTAACACATCCATGCCTTTTTGCAGACCTTGCATATTCAGTACTTAGAAGGGGCCTGTGAGAAAGATGGGGAAGACTTTTTAGCAGGGCCTGTTGCGATAGGACAAGGGGTGATGGTTTTAAACTGAAAGAGGGGAAATTCAGGCTGGATGTGAGGAAGAAGTTTTTTACAATGAGGGTGATAAAATACTGGCACAGGTTGCCCAGAGAGATGGTAGGTGTGACATCCCTGAAGACATTCAAGGCCAGGCTGGATGTTGTTCTGAGCCACCTGATCTAGTTGAAGATGTCCCTGCTCACTGCTGGGGGGTTGGACTAGATGACTTTTGAAGGTCCCTTCCAACACAAACTATTCTGTGAGTCTATATTTTCCATGCTCTTAAATCTGTGCATTTGCCTGGTAGAAATACAAAATCTTTCTCCTTTGGGGGTGTTTGTCTGAAGAGATCTCTAAGGTTTCTCTCAGGAAGTTTCCTGCCTGATTAAGGAGTGTGATTACAAAACCTAACACTCTCTTTGATTTCAGATTTCCCCACAGATCTTGCTTTTTAAGTTTGATTATTTTGGTCACCTGTTTTGGCCACTGCTTTTATCAGATTCATAAACTCTCTGGACCACTTGAATCTCCTCACTTCCAAAATCACTTCCATCTTAGCTCAGTCTCTTCATTTTTTCTCTGCATTTTTTCTGCACTTACAGTTTTCAGGTGCTCTTACTTCTGACCCTGCTTTCTGCCATCAGCTGCTGGCAATGCCAATGCTTCCTCTGCTTTATCTTCCAAAATAGAGCCCAGTGTAGGGGGAATGCTGGATGCCACGAAATGAGAACTGTGGCAGCCGTGTGTGCAACCAACACCCAAAGACCAAGGGAGGAAGAAAGGTCTTCATTTTTCTTTCTTTGTAATATTGTGTGACAGTAGGAGTTTATTTCCAAAGTCTTTCACTGGTATGCCTCTGCCTTTCCCTATCTAGAGAAGGAATGAGGGACAAGCAGCGAGAGAGGCCTCTCTCCTTCACTACAACATCTAATTACTTCAGTTCACAAACACAATTCTAAGGGGAAGCATCTAAGGGGAGGCTGGGGAGCCTCAAATGTGTCTTGCTCTGTGAGTGCCACAAAAAATGGCATTTTGGGTACATCACCTCCAGGAATCTCAGTGTGCGTCAGATTTCTCTTTTAATGCTGGATGAATTTCAGAAGGAATTAACACGTCTTATTCTACATCAATGAGCTAAGAATGACATTTTAGCCATTGCAATTGCAAACACTGTTGTAAAGAAAACCATCAAGTAAGAAAATGCATTTGCAGATCCTGTTTAGCAGCAAGGCTTCTCCTTAGTTCCTCTGGTACTTTATTTAAGCTTGCAGAAGCTAGGCTCAAATCTCTCCTTTCCCCTACAATTTTCAGTGTTACTTAGAGCCCATAGGGGGTTTTGTGTCCTTTGCCTTTATTTTTCAAAGGTGGAACTGCTCTGCCTCATTTTTTCACTTTTCAAATCCCTTCTTGTTTTTAGAGTGTCTTCCCATCACTGACAGCTGGGGAGAGGGGGACTGCTCGCCTCACCTCAAGGCTTCTCTGAACCTGCAGTTCCTTTGGATTTCTTATTTAGCACATTTCTGCCAGCCTGAAAAAGTCACAAAACTGTCAAAATCATCCTGATATTTAGACATTGTCAATATTTACATATTTCAAACTCATGCCTCCCTGTTTGCTGTTAGCTTTACAGTGCCCGTTCATGACAAGCTAGCAATAAGGATTGTAGGCAACAACTCAGTCACTGATGCGACTCAACATCAGCCAAGGTGGCTTTGAGAGCACTTTTTTTCTGAAGTACCTTCTTCACCATAGGAGAAACATTAAGCTACTTTGGGGGACTGGGTAATAACTCACAAACTGCCCTGTACATTGTCTGAAGAAACTTTTAAGGCAAAGTCAAGGCATACGAGGTAGGAACAGTTTGTCTACTTTGAAAACAAGCAGAGCTCTGTTTGCTAGCAGGTGAAGTGGGAATAGTTTCATGCCATGGAAAACGAGGCCCTGACACTGCTGTGTTACTGGAGTAAAAACTGTGCTGTCGATACACTAATAAAAGAAGGGAACACTGGTTGTGAGTACAAGGAGCACTCTGACCTCGTGGAGTGCAACCCAGCTTGTCTGGGAGACCTGGAATGAATAACTAAAACAAGAACATTCTATTAGACCTTTTCTAACATAATCTGAACAGACTGGGTGTGGATTTACATTTCTGGGGGGCACACATCCTTAGCAAGGATGGGCTCAGTCTCAGTCCTCAGTAGGTTTTCTGCTTTTTTCTCTCGTGCCCCACATTTCCTGAGAAGTTTTGGTTATTGACATCATTTATTCTGCTTAGCACAACTCTGTCCTCTGAGGGAAGGGTGAAAAATGATCTGAAGCAAGCCTTCAGTGCTCAGGGCTGTACACCACTAACATCTGATTATTGGTGTTCAAAACACATGGCACAGCTAAAGAGGCAACAAATGGAAAAGCTCAAAAGAAAAAGCTGAAGACAATGCTGGTACTAAAGGAAAAGTAGTAACTTGTGGATTAAAGCTACTTGCCTAAGTTATTTCTCTGGGGCTCAGCACCTAAAGTATTACTATTCTACTCAGATCTACAAATCCACTTGTAAAATGGCCTCAGGGCATTTTCTCTGAAAAAACAATATTGCCAGTGGGCTGGGATTTTGGGAGGCAGCTGGACACAGAGACCCTCCCAGATGCACGGGTTTGAATTGCACCATCTTTTGCTTCGTGGTTTTGAGTCATCAACATGTGGTGACACAATTATCATATTAAGGACAGTCTCAGGCAGCTGAACTTTGCTTTCTGATGGCAGAGATGCAATCCCTATCCCACTGGTAACATATTAGGCTTTTAGGCTGGCTTGTGTCACACCAATTACAGATGAAACAAGTTACAGCCATGTTACCGCCATGGATGTGATAACCAGGATCACCAAAGAGTGAGTCTTATAAAACTCACACATATAAAGATCACTTAAGGCTGATGCTCCTCCAAGTTTCGATTTAAAAAGCAAGGGCTGAGGTCTGTGAGCATTAACATTTCTGTGGAGTTACTCATGTGCCTAAGGTCAAGCCTGCATAGATTAGGGGCTGGCAAGACTCAGATCTGAGAAACAAAACACTGAAAAGAATACAGAAGAAAAGGAGATATGAATATGATACTAATTTATGTCAAAAATAGAGATTTCTAGATGAGCACAGACATGTTTCAAGGACATGGTGTTTTCCCATAAGTGCAAGAGTGAAATATAAGAGGCAGCAAAATCAGTGCCAGCAGCAGTGAAGTTCCACTGTAAAGCACTCCCACTGAGCACTGTTTAAGCTGAGAGCAGGAGACAGAATGCAGCCATAAACTGTAACAAGTGGGAGTTTAACAACATTTGAGAAATACTGTGTAAAATCCAGCATCATGTCTTTTCTTTCAGTTGTCCTCAGCTAGAACAAGGGAGGGTTTTGCAGTGAACCTGTGCCTGTGCCATGTCCTCAGCCACCCTGCTTCTTTCCTTCTTCGCTTGTATCTTTGCAAGAAAATAGTTAGATGGAGAAGTAGGAAGAAGTGGAAATTTAGAGTGAGACACGTATCTCGACAAGACAGCTCTATAAAAGGGAATCACTCAGCAGCATTGGGAATAAATTAGGAAAAAAATAATCCAGGATTTACTGCCTCTGTCAGCTATTCTGGATGAATCAGATCCAAAACCAAATCTGAGCCCTCATGTCTGGAAGAAAGAACAGTATTTAGATATGTACCTAGGGACAGTAATGCTTCAGGCTGGGTTGGTAGTGTGCCTCAACTACCTCCTTGTTTTGATATCAGTCCCTGTGCCAGATGTTTCTCTAGTACATAGAGAAGTATGCTCTAGAGAAACCCATTCTCCTCAATTATTTGTTCTCCAGGGCCCATTCTGCAGGGTTGCTGACCCTGGCCAGTCACCTGGGTTCCGGCACCAGTGGGGAGGAAGTGGGGAGGCAGCTGCTGAGCCACATGGCTCAGCAAGCACTGCCTTTCCTTAACACAAAGCCTTTATGATTCACAGACCATTTACTGTGGCCGTGACAATCACCAGTGAGCCACATCACTGAGAATTAGTTCTAGGGGGTGACTGTAGCTTAATACTCACCAACACATCATCTAGGGGGGTGACTTGAATATAAGCAGTCGGCATAGGCACATTGTCATGTTCAGCCTTCATGCCATGATGCAGAACAGCGATATTTCTACTTAAATGCCAAGCAGGAAAGCAGTGTACGGAGCACAGTACAGGATACAGTACAGTCAATGTAGTTCAGTTCAATATTCTTATTTGAGAGTTGTTGTGAGCTAGGCAGAAAGCAGAACATCCTGCCGCTTTCAGTAGTCTTTTCCTAAATGGTCCTGAAAGGTTCTATTGGTGTAAGCTACCTCCTCCATTTAGGCTAAGCTCTGAATTGCTAATGAATCCCAATGAGGTGTCATGGTATGTATTTGACAATATCATGATGTTTTGCAACTGTGCTTGATTTGTGAAGATGGACTACTTGAACTAAACAAGGTGTGCCATTGTGGCTGCAAGCTGAGGTCTGGCTAGTGCACACACACCAAAGCCCCATTTCTCATTTAATGTCTCGATTACATTAAACAACAAACCCACATACCCATTCTAGGGAGCAAGAACATTTGCAAGATGAGTCAGCAAGGTAAGACTGGGAGCTAGTGCCAGACAGGTCAAGGGGGATTTGTAACCTGGGGAAACCCAACTGGCTAGCAGGGATCTTGCACAACAGGTTTCCTACACAAGCAATATGAATAGAGAAGTTCACCTTCAGAGGGGAATTGAGCACCAGAGCCTGCCTTAGCCATCCCTGATTACCCTCTGCAAGTGTCATCTTTCTCTATTGACTAAACACAAAGGGGTGTAATTCCCTGTAAGAAAAACAGCTCTTCTCTCCAGAGCTTTTGTTGGAAACTGGAATGCAGGACTTTTGATCGCCCTTGAAGAGTACAGCTGGATCAGCAACACAACAGGAACATACATTGACCTGCTGTGCCTGCTGCCTGGTCAACAGGGTAAAAGGGGACTTTTCAAGGTCAGAGACAGTTTAGAGGTGTTTTCTGGCTCCTCTGGTTCAACTGAATGGAAAGTAGGATTGGGAGCAGAGGCTCCAGGAAAAAAGGCAAGGGAATTGAGTGCAGTGTGGGCAAAACCACCTTGCCCCACTCCTGGTTTATAGCTTCAGTGGCTTGCTGTATGTGAAAGCACTGTTTTTCAATGGGCTTTGCCATGAAAAGGCTGTTACAGGAAGGTGGGGGAAAAGAGCCTTGCAGCAAGTGGGACACTGACTGCAGTCCAAAGATGGTCAGACAGTCCCTCAGGTGCACGCATACAAATGACCTTGCCCAAAACAGAAGGAGACAGTGGATGTGCAGCGCCAGCTCTCGCTGCCTCCAGCTCCGCTCATCCCAGCCTCCTGTTAACCACTGTTTTGGAACAGTTGCTTAGATACCGCAAGGGCCTGGCTTCAACTTTAGGCAAGTTAATTTGACATTAAAACTTGACAATACCAAATGTATTCCCGGTTGAGACACACTTGCAGATGGAAACCACAACATTGGTAGACATCAGTATTAAATCTAACTTGAACGAACAAACCTCTTGTCACAGACCTGGTCGAGCCCCCGCTTTCCTTCCCCCCACGCTCTCAAGGATAGTTGCAGTAAGACCCACATGTGAAATTCCACATGTTGTTGGCTTGCTGGAGCTGAGGTGAGTGCCAGCTGCATCCATCTGTGACCTCAACTCCTCAATGTGGGCTCCAAGAGCAACTTCACATTTGTCAGTCCTTGTAGTGATGAGGCCCTTCAGTTTTAAAGGCTATGGCTGCAGATCTAACAACATCTTACTCCTGGTTTTTGCATGGTGTTTTTAGGAAGATACTTGAGATGCCAGCTTTCTGGCCCATGGTTTATTTACATTAATGAAGGCACCACTTTAGACAGGCACCACTTTAGGCAGACACCACTTCAGGACATTTCCTTAATTATCTAAGGAAAAATAAAGAACTACAACAAACAAAAAGGAGATTGCATGAGGAATCTACTCTCCCACTCTCCCCCCCATCCCATTTGGAATCTGCTTCTGTCCAATCTGCAGGTAGTGAGTGACTCTCTTGGCACCAAGCAGGTAAAAATGGCTGAAAGACCAAGAATAAAGCATTTCTTATTCTTTTGTAGCTTTCAGGCTATTTTTGGACAAGTGATCAATAATAATCAGCAGACACAGATGCCAATTATCCTGGATAAAAGATCATTTATTTCTCATACTTCTTTCTCTTGCATCCAGAAATGCATAGAAACTAATGGGACCTGGTTACTGTGCTTTTCTGAATTGGTTTTGTGACTGATAACTCAAAAATGCTTCTGTGATTTTTTCTTTATCACTAATATATTGATGGTTGTGTAGCACTCTGCTACAGCAACACTTCCTGCTGTAGCATGCTGACTTAATGACTGTTTGGGGCTAGCACACGGGGGCTGTTTGGGTCCCTGTCAGATCAGCCCCATAACACTGAGCTATTCCTCTCGTTAACTTCATCATGGTTACATTTATGATTTGATACAGTCAGAAACACAGATTTGAATAGATTTCACTTTCTGTCAGAACATTCATTAAATAGATGTTCACTGGGCCAAGTCTTGCAATCTTTAATCAGATATTATTTCCAAGAAGAACAATGGAAAGGAGCCTCAGATCTGTGACAATCAGAGCATTTTTCCATTGTTTTCTTATTAATATATCTCCCTCCATTTGGAATGTAAGAGATTGTCTCTCTCATCTCAACAGCTGAATAACAGGGCCCCTATTTCCCTTGGGAATCATTTAAAATGGTGTAACATGCCACTGAGAACAAATAACCTATGAAAAGTGCTGCAGACAACATCTTAATGAGCTTTATCAGATGATGAAAAATATAATGTTTTCCTGTGCAGCCATGGGGGGAACCATGAATGTTGATCTTGACAGAAGCTCTGCAAGAGTATGAAGGCAAAGCTGAGAAAAGATAAGGTTTTTCAGTACCAGCTTTCACCCTCGAAGACCAGAATCTCTCTCTTATTTGTCCTGTAACAAAAATTGTCTGTGCCTGCAGATATGTCTGATCCTCTTCTTTGTAATATCTAATTGTATGAGAAACTGTAGTTTTGAACCATATTGGCATGCAGAAAAAATAGGTAAATCAAATTGATAGTTGTTTGGGTTAATTATCATCATATGAAACAAAACCCAACCAATTGTTTTTCTAAATTAAAACCATATGGAAATAAAACTGTGATTTAGTGCCATTTTATGTTCACCTCACACAAGATGTGCCTCTTTGCCTAACTCTGCCTCTCCTACCATAAGGAAAAACACGAAGTAGTTACTGTAAAAAGAAGATAAATTACCTTAAATGGGCAGCAGATTTCCCTGCTGGTAATTCCCAACTGGAATAAAGCCAAGCAGTGTTAACAGTCTTGTGAGGGAAGGGAGAAGGGAGAAGGGAGAAGGGAGAAGGGAGAAGGGAGAAGGGAGAAGGGAGAAGGGAGAAGGGAGAAGGGA
>JANHGB010015389.1:0-26531 GCA_026283785.1 Coracopsis vasa | reverse complement strand
TTAAAAATTCAGTAAGGTATCACAGACATTTTTTCTTTTATTTTTTTTTTTCCTTTTTTTTTTTTTTTAAGTGTTCGAAGTGCTAAAATTTGCATGAAAACAGGCACTAATTTCATTGTCATCATCATGATCTGGTAAGAGTTAGTGTCCAAAGGAAGATCAGCCACAAGTAAGGGAGAGGGGAGATAAGGAAGGGATAGCGTGCTCAGGGATCTGTGGCATTGATTATCGTTTTATCTGGAGGCGCCCATCCTCTGTACCAGCTGCAGTAACCTTCCACCCTCTGGATGCAGGCATAGTGCTTTGCTTGGTATCCTGAGTGGCCGAAGTTGGAGAGCATGTCTGTCCAAATGCACTCATTCTTGGAGGTTGCAAAGCAGGGCAAATAGTAGCAGGGCCTAATCTGCAATTGTAAGAAGCAATCAGGTAAGGGTACATGGAAAAACATCATAAAATGCCTTTTCATCAGAGTCAAAGGACTCAAAATTCCACACCCACAAACCTTGCTTTCTAACCCAAAATTCAGCCTCAGTTCAGCTAGCACATAAGCGTGTGATTAGCTTTACATACACAGGTAATTCCAGAGTCAAAAGGGCTTTTCAGGTGTAGAAAAGTTGAGCTTGTGTCTTATGTTTTTGCAGGCCTGGGGCCATGAGCAAAAATCTTAGTGCCAGTGCCAGGCTGTGAGGTTTTAAGCACTCAAAATGTTTGCACAGGAAAAAAGGTGGACATATCTTGCCAAGCTTCTGGTACATGATTTCATTCATCTGCACATGATTCTGCACAGATTCTGAAAGTCTTCCACAACCCCAATTAACTCCAACAGGGCATTAAAAAGGCATAGACTCTGCACTTTTATTGGATTGTCTCTTCTCTGGTCTCAACACTACAGCTGAGCTTTACTTTCTCCTTGTAAAACTTGTTGTGCTCCATTTCTCTTCCTGGCTGTTCACCAGCATCATTGATATTACCAGCCAGGGGAAACAGAATTCTAGGCTTTGAATGTTTTAATGCCACCTAATTAGACACACATACCTTGCATCCACAGCCCAGATGATAACGATGATTCAGTCCTTTACGCTGGGACAGAGTCAGCCGGTCCCATTTCTCATACCAGTTGCACAGGCCAGTGTAAACCTTCCCTTCATACACACGGCCTTGAAAACAGAGACATGGTCACAAGTTAGCACTTCTCAGCTCAAGCACTTTTCTCGTTTCCTGACATTGCTAATGCTCTCAATATGTTTGGCTTCAGTCACTACTCAGCAACTGCTTTCTTTTTATTAACTGGTTCAGGCATCGCTGGCCAGCAAGATTACAGCACCTTCTGTATGTTTATAGGACTGTTGTGCCAGCTGTAAGCACCAACAACATGCAGGTGAGTAATGCTGTCAAGCTCCTCTTAACAACAGAGCAAAGTGAATTAACACCTTCACCAGAAACAAAACTTGGCAATTGCTACACCTTTATCTCCTTGCATCCCCCCATCTCAGCAGCTTGCATTTCTCCAGCTCACTCCAAAAGGTATCTTCCATTTCTGGCACAGCTGAGTAGCAACCAGTTGTATGGGACAGACATGCCAGCTCAGGTACAAATCGACAGCTGTGAACTGTCACACAGCATATTTGTCATGGCAAGACTGGGTATAGGAGACACTTTAGAAAAGAGAGGGAAATCTAGAGAGTGAAATGATTCTCAGCATTAAAGAGTACTGAACACTAACATACTGTTGAACATCTTAACACTTGAGAAGCTGCATATAGAGCTGTCTGTACAGCTGCCCATGTCCATGTCCACCCTTAGCAGATGTATGTATAGAACAGAAGACGTTTTGTGTATGAAGAAGTACACTGTCCTTTACCTGTAATCAGATACTGGTACTTGTTGACCTCCAGCTTGACTCCACAAAGACTCTCAGAGGCTTCTGTGTAGATGTACTGAACATGTGGCATTATTTGAAAGCCCCTGTACATCTAGAGAAAGAATAAAATGCTCTAAGTCATCCTAAGTAACAACTTTTCACTTCTTTACAATCTATGTTCCTAGACTGTGGAGTGGCAAGCAATGAACTTTTAGTGCTTACAAGGATGAAGGACTAATGGCACTAGCTAGACCCTGATGGAAGTTTTCCCACCTGATCTGCTGGTAAGGCAGAATACCCACCTGCTAACAAGCTATTGCAATTCAGCACAGGGACCACTTTTTCCCACTCACATTAGTTCCAGTGGCACTGAGTGAGCAAAGTGCCAACACTGCAAGCTCTGCCAACATCCTGAACAATTTTTCCCTTATATAGCTCATAATTAGGGAGAAATTAAATTAGTTCAAGTTTAGAATCTTACTCCTTCATGTGATTCGAACAATTTCTTCTGAACCAAAGGCTTTTTCTTTTAGACAGCGACCCCATTTTCCGGTGTTGCTGCTGTAAGAGTTTCAAACTTTTGGCGCTTGTTCTAAGTTATCAAGCCAGACACCTCCTCAAGTGCCCAGCATATGCAACTCCTGCTGACCTCAGCAAGGATTTCATGTTTGTCTAACTAGATGAATGCAGAAATAGAATTCTACCCCACCTCCTAAAATTAGCCCAGTACTGATGGGCGCCATAAAGAAAATATCACGTATACATAATTCCTCTACACTCCTTCTCCTTTTTCATAATCTTTCTTACAACACAGTTTAATTGAAATATGAACCCATAGATATACTGGCAGTTGGATACAGTCAGAAATTAGCATGTGTCCCTATCTGACCTAACCTTACTGCTACAATTTAGGAAAACCCACCTGTTAGCAGCATAATGAAGTCTGCTCATAGCAATAAAACAACCATTGCATGTGTACACTGGACGAAATAAAACATACCCTATTTCTGAAACACTGAGGATGACTTCCTGAAAATTTCAGCTTTAAAATTTGGGTATCTTTTCAAAACACTCAATCTCTCTTTTTTCCCCTGCACCAGCTCTATGAATGGCCAGTGTTTAAAAGTTAAACAGTTTAGAGTCAGTGAGAATCACAGTTTCATAGTGTTTCCCAGCCTATTCCTTTCTCTGTCAGCTTTATTTATAGAGTGCACATTCATACTCAGTTTAGCTGTTAAAATTAAAGTGAGGCAAAAGAGGAAAAAAAATCCCAAGCAATCCCAGAGCTATAGATCCTTGCTGCTGTGCCACCTAAGCTGTGGTATTTTTCTCCAGGATGTATTCTATTTCTTGAACTCCTTTATTATCCCAGGGTATTTCTGTATTGCCCACCTCCTTTAAAAACAACAAACTTTTTTCTTTCTGAACAAAAAAATGTTGATTTAACAGATCTTATGCCAGGCCCAGATACTGCATATAAAAATATAAAGAAACTACTACTAATTCTGCTATGCTGAAAGGTCAAACTAACTTCTGGGCATCCACAGAATGTCTACCAGTTGTTTTTTTTTTCCTTAGTTATATTACCCAAATCAGCATAATCTTTTAATGGTATCACAACTCAGTAACAGCACTACTGTGTACAGCAAAAGACATTCTAGACCCAGCAAATACTCAAGAAAATAACTGGTTTTTTAATTAATCACACTCCACCTACAAGCTCACAGATTGTGTCTGGAATACACCATAGCGTCCATGAGTGAGCAAAATCTTTCAGTGAGTATGGAAGAACTGAACCTTGACTAATGTCTGCTTTATCCCTGCAATTTTCGTGGTATGAGAAACACAGATTTTCCAATTATGCTAAAGATAGCTGGACATCTAGGTTCTGGCACAAGCATCCTGTTTGTCCTTGGATGAGCTAGCCCTCAGTACACTTTTATTCCTCATCTGCAGAAATCTCTGCCTTGCTTCCCAAGGAAAGGCACATACAATGTTCAGATGCTGTTCTAGTAGGTGTCACACCAAGAAGCTATGGTAACAGTACCTAAGCAGGTAAGACTAGCTAACAACTGGGGCTGCCAGGTCCCTCCAGGCAGTGCATTACCTTCACTGCAGAGATTTGTACGCTGTGCATGTGCAGTACAAGTGATATGTCATTCCAAGTGCTAAGCTCCAAGTAGTGTTGGGCTAATTAAGTCTATCTTATCTGTGCTATAAAGTCCACACATGCACAGGCATGCTTTAAGCCCATTCTTCCCCTTGCAGAAAGGCTACAAGCTAGATTAAATCCTCTGAGAAGCTGCTCAGGCCCTTCCTATACGACCTTTACAGTCTTCACTCCTTGCATGTTCTGCTCTATCAAGCTCAACATGACTGCCTATGAGGTAAACAGTGATGCTGAATTGGGGTTTGGTTTTCAATTCCTTGACCTAGCAATTTCCTACTTACATTAGCATCAGGGACACCACTGTCAGGGATGCTGAAGGAACTGTGCTCAGCCTCTCAGAAAGCAGTTCATGTCACCCCTCAGTGACCCTCATCAATGCTAGCAACTGTCACACTAATTGGCTCGTTGCTAGGGGCAGACAGGGCCTACCCCATCCTCTGATGACTAAAGAAAATTCACTGTGACCTTGGTTCTCAGGGGAAGAAAATTTGGCAAAAGGGAATCTTCTACAGATGTCCTCTTTCAAAACTTAAAAAAAAAAAAAAACAACAAACCAAACCCAATACCTTAAGCATTATTTCTGGATACACAAAATATCCTGGAAGTGCTATTAGACCAGTCAGAAGAAAACCAACCATAAAGCTATCTGCTCTCCCAACTGCTACCCTCAGAGTCCTAGTGTCGCCAGAGATATATATTTTTGGAAGCATAATGACAGGGAACATATTAGCAAGCATCACATAGTGGTGTCTGCTAGTGCTGCTCTACTTCCAAGCTGTGTCAGCATTTTCCTCAGCAGCCCCCATACTGCCTCAGAAATGCACACGCAAATTCTGTGGCGGTTCCTACAATATTAACTTCACCCTGTGATATGATGTTCCTCCCATTATCCCTCCCATGTGAGGGATACCAAGGCTTGGAATCATCCTGCCTAACATTTAGCTACCTAAAATTACCTTCATGTGAATTAGACATCCTCTCTAGTCAAATGCCAAGAACAGGCACCTCCAGAGCAACTCAGCCCATCCTAAAATAGTTGTCTACAACTGGTGGGCTGAATTACACTTTGGGGGTTCTTGTCTCTCTCTATTGACAATCAAGAGAATGAGAGTCTCAACACCTCATTTTAGTCTGTCTAAAATTAAACTAAATTAATCCCACTCCACTTCTTTCCTCTTGGAACTATCATGTTTCACCCCTTAGACTCACTTTACAGATTAGCAACAAACCAAGGAAAGACTCCTGGCAGCCTGTGCTAAGTGCTGCCATGGTCAACCAGAACTGTTTGTGCACATGCAGTAGAAATATCTTATCTCCTTGTTTCCTTTGCAGTTTCCTGAAATAGGCTTGGGCCATTCTCAGAATGCACTGAAGCATCACAGAACATGCAGGGGTTAGATCAGTCCTGTGCAGATACCTGACACGTGATCTTGAAATATTCTTAACTTATTTGAGAAAGCAATGGGGAGAGGCAGAGATTGTTTGAAAAAGCACAAGACCTTTTCAGACAACGAACCTGAAGGCTAGAAGCCTGGCACTATTCTGTGCCTGTGGGCTGACCTTGTGCTCCAGCCCAGGCCCCAAGCTGGTTGAGTTGTGAAATTCAGCAATGAGTTCAGGAGTGTTAGCAAGAGCAAGAATCAGCCACAGCAAACTCCAAGGAACCCATGAAAGAAATACAAAGATTGTTTGTTGCCTTTTAAGGCTCTCAGTGCTTTTCACATACAATTCAGTACACACTGATAGACTAAATGGCTTATTTTTCATCTGCAGGTGCAGACGGGTTTATAGGTGGCCAAAAGCTCACTGACATGTTAATTTTATCTTCAGAGCTGTTCCCATGCAGCTGTGCAGGGCTATAGGCCTCCTTAGTTTTCTTTTCAGCAGGACAGTCAGCTTTCATTGGGCAAGCAAGGCAGAGATTTGCTACGTCATTCTGAGCTCCCCCACTGTAAGGAGCTGAATCCCTCTTTATACTGAAGTCTCTAAGCTCAGCAGAAAGACAACGGGGTTTCAAAGAAGACACTTGGCTTGTTTGTTTATCAAGAACTATGTACACCGGACATTCCAGCTCTACTGAGCACTCTGACTGCTTCAGGTTCCTTCCTGCCAAAGGTCACAGTTAAATGTGCAATATAACATCTCACCAGCCCACCATCTATGTAGCAGGCACAGAGGCAGTTTGATCAACTCATGAGTTCCCCTTTAAAATCACTCCTGCTTTTGTCAGGCACATAGCTACCTAACAAAACACTGTGGAACTGCGCCTGCAAAAGGGCAATTGTTCTCTTGTGGTCTCAGCACAAGGGCATTGGAGACTACTGCAGTACCTGCTGTAAACACCCTGGCCCTGCTGCAGAACAACCCAATTAAAACAGCCAGGACAGGCTCAGGCATCTTATTTAAACATTGATATGATGGTCTCTATTGAAAGTAGAGTGGCTGCTGCTCCACTCAGTATGCTTGCCTGGGTTTATGCTCCCTCCCCATGCCACCAGACACATGGAAACCTTTTCAGTTCATAGCAGGGACACTGCTGCAGGCTCCTAGGTCAGAAGATGAATGCTTAATGCTGTTCCAAAGATATCTTCCACTACAGCTCACTGGCTGACAATGGGGCAGACTGTATCATTAGTTAGGAGAGAGGCTAGCGTTATGGTTTCATGAAGCGCAGTAATTCATTTTGGGGACTACTGTTATTCTAGATCACCACTGGACCCTGTTCATGGTCATATGTTAAGACAGGAAGTACCAACCTCTTCCAACCAAATAGGAGGGAAAAGTACGGGTCCTGGACAGACTAGGATGAAGTCAAAGAAAAAAAAGTTGATGAAGCCACTGCAGCATGTGGACATTGAGTTGTTTTGTGAAGTGGGGTACACTTGCTGAGCTGGAGAGTGACAAAACTGGACAAGAACAGCATACAATGCTGTGAGCCTGATGAGGCCAGGGACAGCCACCAAAAAAACCCAACAGAAAACCCCAAAAAGAGAGTGGCAGCATTGTCTTGCTCTTGCCAACATAACCAGGTGCCTTTTTCACAAAAAAAGTTAATCAACAAACATGTATTTCCTTTTGAATCTTAAAAAGACATTTTTAAGATTAAGGAAATTAGCTAGCCCAGCACCTCATACCCTCTTACTCAAAAGCACAAGCATTCCACTCTAGTGGAAGAGCCCTGCCATGACCAGATTCGGCTACGTGTGCGGTTTTGTGACAGCTTATGAAACAGGCTTTGCGTCTCCTCCTCCCAGCTTTCGTGCTGAGCTATAAACTGCCTTATAAAGAGAGTTACTGTTACAAGGCAGGCAAGTGACTGGTTTTTTCTGATCCTTTACTTTGTCTAATATGTTTCAGATTTCTGCAGTCTCTGCCAAGCTTTTCCATTCCCCCTTTTTTTCTTTTTTTCCTAAGGACGTAAACCAGTCTTATGACTGGAATGGCATAGCCAAGGAAAACAATCTAAGGCTGATTTTTAGCATTACATAACAAGGGGGTCAGTTTAACAAAAAGCCCTGAAGTCCAAAGCAGCAGGTTGAGTGAAGTTTGTGCAGCAAGGAAGTAGAGCTCTGAAGAGAGGTACATCAGTTGCTTGGTGTCTCTAATTCATCTACTTGTTTTCAACTTTGAGTCAATACTTCGCAGTTCTTCTGAGCTGATATTTGACAGCTACAGTGTTTGGTTTAGGTTTTTATATAAAGACTTCACTATACAATTTCTATTTGTTCTATATGTGGAAAAAAATGCCATCACTCTAACTGGTGGTCACAGAGAACGCAAGGAAAGAAGAGATGAAAGACCACTCTCCCTACGGCAGCAGGCCCCCTGCCACCACCACATACTGAATTTAATGAAAGTGCTAGATGGAAAAGCTTGCATTTCCACAGTCTAACACAAACAGGACTTCAATATCCAGAGAAGCCCATCTGGCATCTTTTACTACCAGAAATTTTAAAAATAAAGGAAGAATTAGGTATTCAGCATTGTAGGTCAGGAATGACCTCCTCCTTTGCCCTCCCCAGGCATATTTCTACTAGTTGCCAGTTACCTTCTATTCTGGCTGACCAATATGGAAAGCTGAAATGCTATTATTTTCAGTATGCAACTCTGTTCATTATTACATGCTACTGTAATTTATCTACAAGCCTATGGGAAACGTTTGCAAACATACCTTCATCTGCTTGACTGTGTATCGCATCGTTCCAAATGGTCCATCTTTCATAAGCTTCTTCCCCACAACTTTAGCTCGGATCACTGTCATAAGAGAGGAAAAATACAACAAATTATAAACAACTTTACACAACATTCAGGCTAGACCCTTCACTTCAAAAAAGATACTTAGAATAAATTGAGAGGAAAGATGGCCTGGAGTTCTGTTTTATTTTACAGAATAATTTATCTGAATCTCACACACAGTGAAGGCATGTAAAGTGGGATGCCAAAGCAAGTATTTAGAGGAAATCCAGTTCTGTGTGAAAAATTAGAACAAGCATTATTTATGTTGAACAAGCATTAGAACAAGCATTATTTATGTTGAAACCTGACAGCAACCTGCAAAGCAGACTATAACTGGGACCAAGACAGGTTAAAATCTTTGCACGAAGTCACTGGGATGAAGTTTGTATTTAATGTTTTAACTGTCAACATATGGGATGATGTTCAGCAAGGTGCTACTTTTAAATTATTCTTTGGGTACCCAATGCAGTTTCTGTTTCACAGTAGGCACAACAATACAGTACAGCACACTGGAATATCTAGGAATTTCACTACAGCTGCCACCTTTCAGATACTGTAAAACTTCAAACAAATGGCTCCCTTGAAAAATGGCTACTGTGCAAAAGCAGATTGTTCACCAATCACCAAGTCCACACTGAAAGCTGCCAGGCCAGCCAGAAGCCACCTGGAAGACAAAGTAAAGCTGATTCGTCCGAACTTACATACACTGCACTTCATTTCTTCATGGATACTAAGGGGCAGCGTGTGTGTATGCATCAACGCAGCACCCAGCCTGACCCAGATACCTTCACTGTACCACAGATGAGCTACAGCAACGCCTATTGAGCCCAAGTCACCACAGATTAAGGATTCTGCGGTCCCTCAGATGGACCTAGTGGGTAATTTACAATCAGAGCTTAATGAAGAGTTTTGCTGCTCTTTTTTTTTTTGTTGCATTTCACAAAAAACCCTACTGTTCCATTTACCCTTTTTGATTAAGTTCTTCAATCACCTGCTCATCTCAGTAGAGGAGCAAAGCTTAGTGACTGGGCAGGCATTATTTAGCTAAAGTTCACTACCCCAGAACAATCATCTGACATTATACAAGCACCAGAAGTGGCATAATTTTTACAAGAAAATGAGATGGAGAAGACCAATCATGGAAAGAATACGGATCACTGTTAGAAAATTCTATATCCCAAACACCACTCATACGAACAACAGGACAAAATATAAAATAAAACAAGGAACTCAAGATTCCATCAATTAAGAGAAAAATGAAAACTATAATATAGCCATGCAAATCACACCTAAAATCTTACACCTGAAGCTTCTCATTACAAGGGCTATGAAAATTGTTCCAGTAGAATAATCCAAAGAATGCAACATACTCGTAACATAACTGAAAATGAATAGGTATACATAGTAATGTGAGGTGTCCCTGCCCATGGCAGGGGGATTGGAACTAGATGATCTTAAAGTCCTTTCTAACCCAAAGCATCCTATGATTCTATGAGAAATTCCCCAGAAACTCTTTTTTTGTTGAAAGAGAGGTATCAGCTACCTTTGCCTAAAGCTTATCATCATTACAAACAACACACCTCTGCTGAATATATAGCCCAATGGCTCCACACTACTGAAATCCAGCAACTAAAATGGACCACACATATTTCCTCTGAGCCTATGAAGGTCCTGACTGTAACTCCCTGCGCATGACAGAGGTACTGCTTTCACAGCAACCATCTGCAACATTTTATCTGTGTTCTGCTGAAATGTATCATACTAGTGCATCACAGATAATAATTCATTAAAAAAAGCAGGAAGGCATGGAAGGGAGACAAAGAGGTGGAGGTACTCCCTTGCAAGCAGGAAAACCCAATGAGTTATTGTTTGCATTGCAACACTACCTAAAAGAAGCAATAAAGCTCAGGGATCCATTCTGCTACATATAAAAGACATCAAACAAGCACCTTGTTGCCTCATAGCTCATTTACGTTCCAAACAGCTACAGAAGTCCCCTGGAAGAAATGGGAAAAAGAGGAGGCTAGACCAAATAAATGAAGCAAAAAGCTTGTCCCAGCTTTCTGAATAATCTGAAGAACAGATTTAAAGGAAGAGATAGATCTGGTTTATACACACCAGTTCCTGGAACTTATTCCATGAGGATGGTGTGAAATGAAGACAAACTCACCCTGCTCTGATTTATACCCTGTGCTTCAGCCAGACTTGTCAAATAAATTTTAAAGTAGGTAAGACAGTCCTGCTGGCTTTGATTCAAAGGACCAACAAAACCTTCATTCATTGAGTGTAAAACTTCATTCTTAATTATTTTTTTTATTTCTATTATCCAATGGCAGTAAAAGCCAGTACAATTTTATTGATTCTTCTATTTAACAAATTGTTCAGACTTCAATTTGCTCTCTTCTTCACAATTTAGTGGCTATACTGAAGCACATCCTTGAGGACTGCAAATATCTTGAAAGAATTAAGTTCTTCCATTTGCTGCCTCCAGCCATCACAACCACTACTGAAGCTACAAAAAACCAGACTGCTTAAGGGTCAGTGAGAAAGAACACTATTTCTTTAAGGCTTTGTGATTTCAGGGCACTTCACTAATGCTGGAATCTATACCAAAGGGTGTCAGAAGTCTTATCTTCATCTATTGCATAGCTGATACATTGAAATTTAAAAACCTGGTGTTTGCCCAACACATCTGAAATCAACAATCCAATTTTTTATCTTATTGACAATGATAAGAACTATACTAAGAGGCAATATTGCAAAATGCTAGGGTTCCCAAAACAGAACATGATTAGCATAAAAGATGACAGGCACATTCCCAATTGCTGACAAAATATCTAAACCCCCATTTTCTTCATGTGCTTCACTGCTAGCTTGGCAGCCCTCTACTTCTAGTTAAGTAGCACAGCCACTTCAGAAAGAAACCAACTTTGATTTATGGACTAATCAATAGCTTCACCACAGGACCGAAGATCCAAAAATGTGTATCTACACTAGCATGTAACAGCATCCCAAGTTCAACTAATGCTACCCTTGCAACTAGGTGGAAGGATCAGTATTTTCATATTACTGTTCCCCAATAAAGTTAGAGAAGAACAACCATCCTAAAAACCATTAAAAACTTTAGTGTGGACCATCACTTCAGGCCTTTTGTAAATGGGCAAGCCCTCTGTGTCTCTCAGAGAAATTGCCTTTATCACCCAACTGGTAACTTTTCTAGGTAAGTTCCTTTCTTTATCAAGAAGCTAGGCATGAACAAAGAACCCATCCTGCCTCGTTCTTCCCATATTAAAGGAAAAGTCAAGCAGTTAGCCAAGGAGAAGAGGATACTCAAAATTAAGTCTACCCCCTGTATTTTATGAGGCTAAATTCTCACCCCCTGAGGACCAGATGCAGTGTAACTGGAAAGAAAAGCTGGTTTGACAGGACTGCTCAGAGGATGCTCTTGCATGTCCAGCTTCATCCTAACTCTAAGCCTCCATGTATGAGAATTGTCTGTAAATCTGCCCAAAACACAGCTCCAAGCTGCAGATCTACAGCCATACATTTCCCTGGTCCCATTTTTGCTCCTTCAAACCACTGCTCAACGGTTATGCTACTGGACCACCTGGGCAGAAGATAAAGAACACTGTTCCTAACTGAGTGGGGGCCATGCATACCTGCCAGAGGAATTCTTCATGCTCTACAAATTATCAGAAATTTACAGGATTTCTGCTGCAAATTCAGTCCATGCTATGTTAACAAAGTCAACTGTTTACTTCTGGGTACTCCTACTGCTTAAGCTGAATGAGGCAAAAGGTGCTGTGACTGCTCCCCTGAACTCTTTCCTTCTCCCTGAAGCTCTATTACAGTCTTGCTATTACTAATGGGAAACTTTATCCCACACAAGTGGTCACCAAAATAGCTGCATATTTTTAAACCACAATTCCTTTGAAGTACTGCCTATGAAAATACTCTGAGATGGATGTTTCTCAGTACTTTGGGGTTTCAGGTCAGGGCACTTTGTGGGACTGGAGCAGTTGGCAAGGTCTCATGAGTGATTTGTAATTATTTATAAAAAGTTAAATTAGATGAGGATATAAATCTTGATAAGCATGGCAGCCTTAGCATCATGCAAAAAGGAGAAAACATATGCGCTACTTCTCAACATCTGACATGATTAAAAAAATGAGAGAACAGAGAGAAAGAAAAAATGGATATTTAGTTGATATCAAAAAAATATATTAAGAAAATAACCTGCTGCGTTTGAGAATTCAGGAAATACATCTAACAATCACAAATGATTAATGTATTTATCTCTTTCCCTTTGCCTTTAATGTAAACTGGCTTAGTGCTTAGGAAAACACAGATGCCTCAGATTTGCTGCTGGACTAGTATAGTGCAAGCAGCTAATGGTCTGTATTTCATAGACATCTCTAGCATGGTACAAGCTGTCTGCATGTGTACGTATACCCACAAAAATGGCTTACATCTTCTCCAAAAGTAGACAAACAGGCAATGCCTGACGTGAGGAAGTAGACAGGTGGGATTAAGACAAGCATTTGCCAAGCTGAGCAAGCAACATGGTGAAAAGACTTGTAATTACCACATTATTTCATTCAGGCACATGTGTAGTAGCTCTTTTTCCCACTGAAAAGTAAAGGCATCAGCTGTCCTAGTTCAGCCTAGCCTGTGACCTTTATCGGATCCAGCCACTAGATGGTGACACTACCACAAATCTCACCTTTGTTACCGAGAGGCAGTGGTACAGGCAAAATCCAACACCATGAATCCCACTTGCAAGCCCAAACGCACCATGAGAACTAGATGCTTTCAATGCAAGTGGGCTGGCTGTCAACCATTAACAGCTTTTTAAGTGGAGGCACACACCCTTTAGAGACCAGGATTTGCTCCAAACCCATTTCCCTTGTGACAAATTACCAGGAATGGCTCAGGAGAGCAACAAATGCTACACTTCTCATTATTGTTTCAAGGATTTATTTTATTGGTGTGCAATATGAGTGTTTTTAAGTGAGAAGTTTGGCCGAGATGCATGCTCACTGCACTTAAGTAAAGGATGTGGAGGATTCATGTTGTTTACTAATGGAGACACAGGGGACAAGTTATTCTCCGAGCTCATTCTTCAATATCCAAACAGTGGCAATATAAAATACATGGGGAGCAGCAACGTGACCAAGAGGATGAAGTAAGGCTTCTTCTATCCTGAGGCCACTGACTACACCAGAAAACGGACAGCAAAAACAATCCCCATTAGAATGGTACACTTGGAAATGCTGCCTTAACACTAGACACAGGACATACCAAGGAGGATGGTTGCCATTTTACTCATCCAAAGACTATACAAGGGCTCACTTCCAAGAGCAATTTACTGAGAACTTTCTAACAACTTTACTAGCAGGTATCTTATTCAGTCTGTCTCACAAAACCTCCTCACTGCCCTGGTACATGCTGGAAGGCTCATATCATGCAAGGTAAAGGTGGCCAGTTATGTTTAAGACTTCTAAGTATATCTAGAACACTACTGAGGCATTGGTTCATTCTGGCATTTACTAGGGTGTCTCCTAAGCTGGTCAAAGCAGGGTGCTTTTACACACAGATTTTCTAGCATTGATGCTGGTGGTGCTGCTCAAAAGACAGAATCACTGTGTCTGTCTTGCTTACTCTCACTAGCTGCATTTCTTTTCCCACTACCCTGGCTGATCTGTTAGCAATTATAACCAACACTCTTGACCTCCCTAAAAACAGAGGACCATAACTACAAGTGGATTATGTCCTTTGGACTGGAAGTCTGACCCAGCCATATGCAGCCTCTTGGGAAACTGTTAAATTGCCTCGTGGCTATAGGCTTGTATGAGCAGTAAGTGTGTGGGGCCTGCTTTGGAAGAGGGACAGGAAAGCAGCCTCTCACTATTCCTTCACATCAAAGCAGAACAGAGAGAGAAAAGCTGAGGACAGCAGGGGAGTCATGAAGAGGGTAAAAAACAACAGATATAAGTTTCCAGTCTGTTTGGTGATCTGTCTGTACTCTAAGTCAACTAATCCTATATAACCAAAATACAATTATTTTACAAATTCCTGCAACATGAGAGGAGCTTCCTCTTGCCTTGTTCCATCATGAAATCCAACCAAATCCACAAAGGCAAATCAAACCTCTTTTGCTTTGTCTTGGAAGAAGCTAAACCCAGTGGTGTTGACACACAGCATCACCAGAGAACCTCATCAAGAAAGCCAAAAAAGATACTGAAGCAAGAGATTCACTGCTGGCTGCTTTCCTCTCATACCCCTCAACAACAAACTACTTCTTGTTACTGGCAGTCCTTGACCTCTTGCTTTTTCAAAGAGCTGTGAGAAACACTGACTCAGAAAGAATACCTTCTTGACACCAATCACCTCTACCGGCCAGACAGTTGCCACATAAATATCACACTGGAAAGGACTTGTGCTTACTTCAGAAAGCATGTTGGAGCATTTGAACTAGCAATAAAAGTCTAAATAAAACCAGGAAGGCCAGACACCCAGATCTCGTCCGATATTCTAACCATGACTACGGCATTTACTTTTGACCTTTGCTTTACAGATCCAGAAAACTCTCCCTGTCTGCGCACAGCAAGGCTGTTTGAAGGCCACCCAAAAAATTGGAAGACAATTAAATGGCTTCACCCAGGACCAAGCTCAGCCTAAAACAACTGATCACAGTTGCATTTGCTAAATTTTAACCAGGTTTCCCATCCCTGCAGATTTCCTTGCCACTAGGAGTCTGTTTGAACAACATGCTGTACTGCTTTATTTCCAACACTAGAAAATAAGGAGTGATATAACTCTTGCATACAAGTCTATGAGTGCATCAGACCTCCCATCACTTCAAAATATAAAAACTACTCTAGAAGGGCTTTACTTGGGAGAAAGTGAATCCTCCCAACAAGACCACAGATTAGAAATGCAAGGTTGCATAAAACAGGCAGAACTTGGTTCATGCTTGGTATTTCACCTGTAGCTTATCAACTGGATACAACTTTTCTGATGGCAACAGTAGAAAGCATTTGTCTCCCTCCCTGTACGGTGCATCTCACCCTATGGAAGCCCAAGCTCCCTTTGAAATACATTAGAATCAGAAAGGAGAGGTCCTTGTTAAACAAGAAACTGCAAATTTTCTTCTAGACATTTCATTCAGATTTCTATATGCAATTAGGCTGAAGACTTCAGATTGCCCAGCACTGCCCCCGCACCTAACTCCTGATGTTAGCTCCCTTGTTTTCCCATCATACACAGATAGTCTGTTGGGAGGATGGAGGAAAGACTTGAAGGGAGGAGAAAGAAAGGAAGGATCAAAAATGCATTTATATCCAGCTATAAGTAGAATCTTTTAGATCTTTTAGATGTAGATGGTATGTTTCATGCCAAGGGAAAATAGCTTCAGGAAATACCTTGTGATAAACACAGAGAAGCTAAAGGAAATAAAAGAAAAAAAAAATACTGTGTCTGTTGTTACCAGCTATTACACCTACTAAACTCAGGGAAGCCAGGTAGACCCAACATTATCTAGAACAGGTGAGTCACAGGAGTTACAGGCATCGCTAAGTTAGTCTCAGCTTACATCAATAAAACATTCTAGGTTTGCTATGGTTGTACGCAAACAAGACGCACTGCAGACTACGTAATGAGCATGCCTATAGCCTTGAGAAACCTCTGGTAAAAGAAAAAGAGAAACCAATGTAATTCCTGCCAACTAGTCATTTCTCTGTCTTCTTTTTGGCAGGCATTTTTTTTTTTAACTTCCCACCTAAATATTTAACTAGCTACTAAAAGCTGAATTCAGGTAAAAGGCAATAGGCAAGTATCACATAAAAGAAGGAAAAGTGATGCAAGCAGAGGGAAGGAGTATCAAGGGACAGAGTGCAGTAGAGAGATACCTCGCACCTCTCTCCAAGGGATGTTTTCAGCAAAGTGTGTTTTTCCTCATTTTGTGCCACTGCCAAAGAAAGAACTGCTTGCAGCCAAGGTTAGTGTTGGAAAGATGGTTGTCAAAACCAACGCACAAAATCACTTCCAAACCCAGCTTACAACAGTGGATAAAAATAACAAGCATGTGACTCAAAGCAGGTCAGGCAATGTGCAGCTCAGAACACCTTTTCCATTTCCTTTTGGTCTTCATAAGATCTGTGCAGTAAGATTTAACTCAGTCCTCTCTTCCAGATCAAGTACTTCTAGACAGAGCAAATACTAGATGAGGGGAAGCCAGGCTGAAACAGACAAGGCTCTGGTTTCTCATAGCCCTTTGGAATTGCTCGAAGGAGCAAGTCTAAGCATTCCACTCAGAGAACATGGCAGAGCTGAAGTGAGACCAATTAGGGGCAAATGGAAACCATATGTGATTTTAATGAAACGAGGAGCTGGTGCACATGACTTACCACTGCAACAGCATTTACTGCCCAAAAAGAATGTGCATCTGGCATCGATCATTTCCCAACCCATCAAGTGAGCAGTAACATGGAAAGCAAATTGCAGCACATGATGAGAGATGAATTGCCTAAGGAAGCACAGTTAGGGGAGCAGCCTCTCAAAGGAGAAAACATGTCCTCTGCCTGTGATTTAGTGATAATAGTTGCAAGTGAGGCTGATCTTCTATTTCCATGGATCATTATAATGAACTACAAGAACGAGTGCTAGAGTGATTAAAATGGATCAAGTGGTATTTTAAAGAACCTACTACAATCATAGAAATCTGATTCTGATTCACATGGGGCAGACTTTTACTTCCTTGAGGTTATGGGCACTGCTTAAAGAATAAATACAGTCCTCAAGTGTGATGTCCTTTGCTGCAAATATTCAAATAAAGTTGCTTTCACACATACATCAAAAGCAAGCAAACTTAAGGCTGAAGAGGCAGTGTAGATGCCCTCTTTTTTCCATTTTTTTCTTTTTGACTGCATATTTCCAAGGAAGTTTCAGTTCTGCTGAGAAAGGAAAGTCCTTAGCCTGCAAGGCTGTAGATAAGTTGCTCTACCGGGATATGGCCATTCCATCTGCAATCTGTTGTGTGGCAGCTCGATATCTGGTTCTCAGAGCAAAACCACTATCTTCACCAAGCAGCCCAGAGACTGCTCACATACATCCCAAGATGTGGGTGGGGAAGATACTCTGATCCAGCACTCAACCATGTACATACAGTGAACGTCCAGGGCTTGAAATTGGTAGATGTTACTTTGCATATCATTTAATAGTGAGACATCTGCAAAGCCAAATACACAGAACTGGTATATCCTTGCTCCTTGGTGCTAGGCTTCCTCTGTTGGATATCCAGATTTATACAGATTTAACAAGTGTAATAAAATCATCACTGTCTTTTTCAAAGAGACAAGAGAAAATTCTTGAGTCAAACCTGCTTATTTCTTAGTCTTCCTTATCCCACCATACAATTCATGAACACACTGGGAGCTCACATTCAAATGGTCCAACAGGAGGAGGAGGAATGAGAGCCCAGCTAAAGAGCACAACTGACAGCAGTTTTCTCCTGCACATTAGAATTAGGGCAGCTCTGACAACCCATGTAAACCTTTCAAAACAGGGAGTATCAAAAGCTACAGGCCTGGACACTCCCTGCTTCAGCAACTTCAGAGGACTCTTGCTTCAGCACCTTGCCCAGCTGGGATGGGTGCCAGCGTTCTGCAAGGAGGCTGCACTCCACTGATCACATGGTTTACGCTGAATTTTGCACGTAGGAGCTAGGGAGGAAGAACCATTTGGGAACATGTATAGATTTCAAGGGTACTGGGTGGGCCTGCAAATTCCTTCCTGCATTAGAAAACTTGCATTAAACTGATAGGCTGAGCAGCTGTCCACACCAAAGAAGTATACGTATTTAACCAGATCAGGCCTATATGTGCTGCTCTTCTGTTCCTATTTGCACGGAACCTGACCTAGTATTATGCCTGCTGGACCCTGGAATTAAACCTGTATGCAAACATTTTTTTCCTGTGAGAAGACAGTAGCGCTGCCCACCATTCTTGAGCCATTATAAATATTTCAGAAGCTGACAGCCTCTGCAGACTCTTCACATACACTGGACTACACATGACATAGTTCTGGTTTATCATAACGCTTAAGGAATGTACTAATTGCCCATTTTATTAATGTCCATTATGCAGCCACAGTCAATACTATATAGCTGAGCTTAGCTACATGAAGAATTTTATCCTAGAATCTCAGCACTATGTAAAGACTTAGGTACAGCACTCAGATTCTGATACAGTGTTCATTAAAGCAAGTGGAAAACCTTCCTGGGTCCTGAATCAGCCTCATGTACCACGATTCCCAGTCAGACTACGGGTCAAGATCATGACAGTATCAAGGCAAACTTCACACTGACCAATTTTCCCACTTTCCAGGAGAGTGATATGAGATGTCTCATGAAAGAAGTAATGAGAAAACCTGGAAGTCTAAGAACATCTATAAGCAACAACTCTTTACATGAGTAACAGAAATACTGTATATCCTCTAGCTCTGAAGACACAGATTTTCCCTGCGCAATGACACAGGGTACCGGCAGCAGAAAAGGTAGGCAGGCACTGACCAGTTACTTCAGTTCTCGGAAGCTCCTTGACTATTCTACTGACAGACTGGCCAAAATTGTTTGGTAGAAACTGCAGTAGAGAAACTGTAACCATCTTGTTCTCTTATTACTCAAGCTTCCTTCATACAAACTTTTCATTACAATTTCATGTTCATAAACAGTCTATCAGAATAGGGCTGTTCTGACAGGCTACAGAACAGCCATCATCAGCATAGATTTCCAGAAGTTTTGTGGCATTACTTGGATGCTGATATGCATCCTCATGTTCCCAATGAAATATTAATGAGATAGGACTCTTAGCTAGACTTCTGTAAGCACAGAGAACACACAGAATGGTTAACAATGCCTGTTTACCAACAACTGTTGAATTTTTTTGTTTTGTTTTTTTTGCACAACACGTACTTTTATATAAATCCAAGACCAAGCAATTTATTCGTAGTCAGTATTGCTAATTAGTGGGGTTTATATGGTAATTCCCAAGTCTGACCATGTGAATCTGACAGAGATTTACTTAAAGCAAACCTACCTGTCAGTTAGCTCATCTGTGCTATTAAGAGTTTGAGAGCTTTGTCATGTATTCTTAGCAAAAATTTCTCTAAAATTCCAATTTGGGGAAGGTAAGCCTGCATTCTGGCACAACTTCTTAGGTGTCCTTGTAACTTCAGGGAAAAACACAAACACGAGAGGTCACAAGATATGGTTGGATAGCTGTTTCACACCCACCCCGATGGCTATTTCTGAATGCTCTAAGGCCCATTAACTGTTTGGGACACAGAAGTTGTCTGGACACTGCACTGCTGAACATTTACAGATAAGGGTAATCCAGGGTATACACTAAGCCTGACTGCTTCCTGTATGTCTAGGTCTCCTGAGACATCGCTTTAACAGGACTGTTCTGGCAAAGTTAGGAACCATCCTCTCAGGAGACAACTTTCCAAGGCTCCAGTTCAGCTCACACCTGGAACACAGGTGTAAGCATGTTTAAATATTGACAGGGAGGGAACTAACAGAAACACAAGGGGAAATACCTTGTCTTGGTCCAGTGGCAGCAGTACTACAACCACAAGCTTGTTTGTTAACTAATGTAGCAAAGCCAAAGAGAACTGCCCATTGCCAAGGACTTCAGCGAGTGAATGATACGTAGATTTGTGCTTTAAATGGAATTCTCAGCATTCAAAAAAAGCTAACTATAAACCCCAGAGGACTCGTGAACTGCATTGTCTCCCAGCTTGAGAGGTAGTGTGTAATCAGATCAAAATCAGCACTTCCACAAGGAGAGGCTGTTACTGTTAAACCCTCACGGATACCACTGGCAGAAACATTTTGTGAAAGCCTTTTTCCTGTCAGGAAACATGATTTTACTTAAGTCACAAATTTCTAAGGAAAGCATTAACTGCATCAAAATTAGGTTTTATTTCTCTTCTCAGAAAAACTGAGACCTATTTTCATCCTGAATCAGCATTTCGCTTCAACTGCACTTGAAGTCTAAATGTTGATGTAAAATGACATCTTTGTTCAGAATGCACATTTTGAATTAAGCCTTCCAAACATTAGATTCAGATACGTCAGAATCACTTTTCCCAGAAGATTCCATGCAGAAGACTGGTATTTTCAGATTTCCCCTCACATTTCAGATGGGATAAATTACCAGCATTTCAAAATTCTCTATGGAACAGAAATTCTGACCCTCTCCAGCAAGTTTCTAGACTTCTTTTTCACTGTATAAATCAGAGGTGACAAGAAGCACTAACGACAGAAGCCAGAGTAAATTCCATTTTTCCCCTCGTTTTTCAGAAGCAATGAGTAAATTCAAACCAATGAGAGCTGCAGGTGCTGAGAACTGGCATAATTTCAAAAAGTAAGCCATTATTCCCTATGATCTCAAAGGGTATCTAAACTAAGCATTCAACATCAGAGATCAGTCCTTTAACTTACTGTGCCAATAAAAGTCTGTCAACACCACAGACTGTAAATGAACACAGACATACTAGAGCTATCTTTAAAAAGTGACTTAGGATACCGCAAACACACTAATTTAACCTGTTCCTCAAGTAAAACATTGGCCTGCTGAGCACTTGTACTTTGAGACTGCAGGCAAGTCAGCAAGTCAACTCTATGACAAATGCCTTCCTACTCGCTTTTTCCTTTTTAGCCGTTTCCAACATTTTGAAGCAGTATTGTTTGATTGCAGGCTGCTTCCTGAAGCTGCTTCCTTCAACTGCCTGTTGAACCCAGTGGGAATCTTTCCACTGATTTTAACTGGAGCGGGATCAGGCCCTAAAAAAGTAGTGGTGGAATCCCCAGACTTACGAACTGAACAGCTGTCTCTGCCTTGCTGAAAGAAAAGTTATTCCTGCAGCTGTTTTCCCCTAAGTGCCATTGCTCCAAACTGTAACAGGACTGGAGGGAGGGAGAGAAGGTGGAATTTTAATAACCTATTAAAAAAGGAGCATGGGCCATTGAGCAGCAGCTCTTTCAGTTCTACTCAAGCAGGGTCACTGCTGCCAGGCTCAGACAGCCCTAAGGGCACGGGAAAAGTCGTCTTCTTGTTTTCACATCTCAGTCACAGAATGGATAACGAGGGGGAGGGGGGAATCAGCTTTAGGGTTAATTAGCACCATGAACAGACAGCTGCATTGTCATTAAAAGTTCAAGAAGTCAGCAGGGTCATCACTGAACTGCAAGATGTACACACACGCACACACGAGGCACACGTCTAAGCCTGGATTTTTAACAGCCTTATTGGGCTCTGATTTTCCACCACCCCAAGGGAAACACTTTTGAGTCAAGAACACTGGACTGCTGTAGCTCTGTGGAGAAGACAGAAGCACAAAGACACTCCCTCTGAATAGCAGTTGTTCATCCCCTTGGAACTGCTTAATTTCACACTTAATATACCAACTAAGAACAGTTATACAGCTTTTTTTTCCCTGAGAAAAATCAGAGGTGTGGCTTACCAATGTATAGTTTTCATGTCCACTTCCAACATTCCGTGGGATAAGCAGAACCCCAGTTAACAAAACCAGGCTATTAGTGCACAGTTTCCTTACACTGTTTCCTTCCACAAGCAAGGAAGCTGAGGAAGTGCAAGTGCATATTAGCAAATACAGAAATGAGCATGTATGAATAATAATGAAAAGATAAAACCTCTAAAATGACAAGGACTGCTATTAATAAATTTTGGAGCCGCACTAGCCTCAAAGAGTCACAAGTTGGCTTAGAAACAAAACCAACAAACTATCCAACTATGCAAAACAGCCACAGATTACATTCTCATTGCCACAGTCTGCAGGAACATTTTCTGGCAAGGGATTTTACTGAAAATGCACCACAACAAGTAAGGATTCCCCTGCCACCTTCCAAACAGGGCAGAGAAGAGATACAACCTTGTATAGTTGAAGCATTACTGCTTCTACAGAAAGCAAACCAGCATTGTCTGGTCCCGTCAGCTGTAGCTTTGCTGGCAATACATTCTAAAACCAAAATGGAGCTGAAACCACTGTCAGAGTAGTGAAATTTCACCAAAACATAGTGTCTGCAAAAGGAACTCAGATTCTGCTTGCCTTTGCTATTAAATTGGCAGGCAAATATGTAGCTAGCTCGTAAGTGTGTAAGTTCCATTCAGTGCTTGGTCTTTGCCAAGGGAAATTTCTCTGGGAATACAGAAACAAGGTTACTTCTTATTACTATTTTAACCATTATAGCTCTGTTGATTTCAGCATACACTCGTTATCCAAATTACTGAATTTAAATACATTTATGACAATACAGCTGTTGCAGCAACTGTAGCAGTGATGGCCTCATGAGGAAAGAGATATAGTCCAAAATTCAGTGGGGAAAAAACATGCATCAGCACTTTCATTCCGATTTCCAAAGTGATGATGGCTGCTGTGAGCTCTGATAGATTTCATCAGAGAAGGACATCCAAGTGGGCTAAAGCAGCTCCTCTTTGACAGCAGCTCCTCTTCATTTTTTTTCTCTCCCATTCAGGATTCTGGGTAGTTTTTTTGAACAAAACCTGCCTTTTTCATATTTTTCTATGGTATAACCTGGTGGTGCTGCCTCAAACCACCACCACAGTAACAGCTTTGGTCAATCTTTCCGTGGTCCACATATATATTGACATATATACATTGGAAGGAACCCTGCCACGTGCTGACCTCATGATGGCTTAATGAACAAATATGGAGCCTGAATAAAAACATGAACCCCCAAGTGTACCAAGGAGACTATCACCCTAAGATCCTGTTCTGCTCGCTCTCCTGTCCAGCCTAGTCAGGATGTGTGTAGGCAATGTTGTCAAATTCAGAAGAGAGGAGCTTTGAACAGCACAAAAGGACAAAGTTTACGTCAATGGCACAAGCTGCCATACTGCATAAAAGACAAACAGGAAAACAGTTTCTGAGACAGGAGGGAAAGAAAGACCCAGTGCTTTCCTTTGCCCTACCTCTTCCAACAGCCATTAGTACTGGAGGAAATCGGTATGAGAGAAGGGCGTTCGGAAACAAACATGAGATCTTGCACTGACAGGAAGGAACCTATTGGCTTGAAAACTTTCCGGTACTAGTGAAAGCTTTGTTTCCCATCCAGCCAAATACACAGGTGCTGTATGCTTCTTTCAATCTACACTGTTTTTTCAACTAGTTTAAACATGGCATTGGAATAAAGACATGTAAAGGCCTGCTTCCCAGTTAGTTTGTTATTTTCTGCAAGTGTCAGGCTATTGGAAGGCACAAGTCTCCTTAGGATCAAGCCGGCAGCGCTATTCCAGCAGCGTCCTACTAAATCACACAACACAGAAGGATGCAGGGCTCTGTAATACAAGAATTTATTAGTCCTAGCTTTATAGTCCTGTAATTATTTGGCCTTAGGAGAATCCTCAGAATAAAGTATGAGTAAATACATGATTCCCATCCTGTTGGCCTCCCAGCCAAACAGAAGAGCAAAGCAGAATACACAGGGAAATTCAAGAGATAGCTGCACATGGGAGGTAGATTAGACATTGCTACTCATAAAAAAAAATAAGACTCTAGAGTTAAAGTAACAAGTCCCTTTAAGAGTTTTGGAAGGAACTTAAAACTGCAGGGTTTGAATCAATCTCTAACTATGAGGAATTAGGATGACAGCAACAAAACAGAGCTATGGGAAAGTTAGACTATCCCACATCAGGCTTCTGGGAGCATCAGTGTCGGAACTACAGCCTAGCTGGATGATGCATATGACTAACCATCACAGGTTCTGCTGCAGGGTGCTTGTTCCAAAGCAAAGGTGTTAAAGGCAACATACTTCTAAGGGTCATTGGCTATTTGCCACGTCCAGTCAAGGTCCTTTCTGAATGGGTAATATTCCATTAAAACCTTCCTGTGATAATTTGGGGTCTCTTGAAATGCCACCTAGGAATTCGGTTTGATACTGTAGACTCCTCTATTTCTGTGCCTCTGTAAAGCTGCAAATTGTTGCATAGTGGGGGAAAAGCAGGACAGCTGCTTAATTCTATTGAAATATACTGTCTGTAGAGAAGATGGAAACAGACTTATTGAAGTCTCCTTTTTATCTTGATCCTCTAAGGAAATAACCAACTAAACCCTTAATCCCTCACCCCCTTGGAAAAAATAAAAGGGAAAAAAAAAAAAAGGAAAATAAGAACAAGGGTCAGGTGCTGCTCCTCATATTTAGAGAAGTAAAACAAAGGGCTTAAGAATTCATCCTGCCCTTTCCCCCAGCATAATCCTCAGCAATACTGAGGCTCTTGCACAGGAACTGCCATTCTTGTCTTCCCACGCTTCTCTGGGTTGCGATTTTTGACCTGCGGGATGCTAAGGGAAGAGCCCTGTGTTTTGTGGCTATTGAAGTACTGTACATGACGGCTACTTAAGTGCCCCAGGGGTCACTTTGCTGTTTTATTTCCTCTTGGTCTGATCCTCATCATCAATGGATTTAATGTATTCATTATTGCAAGTGCTATACTTTTGCCTGCAGTGTGGTCCCTCAACTAGTGTCTCCAGTTCCTTCTTAAACCTCTTTTCCTCACCCTCCCATCTCCCAAATACCAGAAGTTTTTCAGTTTTCAGCTCTGCACCGTATGTGGTATATTATTTATTGGAGGAAACTGCTTACTTAGAAACAGGCCCATGTACCCCAGTCCAGAGGTATGACAGAGAGGCTGTTTCATTCTTAAAGGACTTCCTCCATTTTCCCAGGGAAATTTAAAGCAGGGGACTCAGCAACCTCACACATCACAAGTTAAAGCAAAGGAATTGTGCACTTCACCAGAGCTGCTCTAAACGCTGCTTCACAGTGTCACCTCAATCTCCTTTAGTCTGTAATGTCCATTTCTCTAGACCTATGAAAAGCAGGCGGGATATTTATAGCAGGAAAAGGCAGGAAGTAGGAAACTGGGGTGGGTGTTTGGAAAGCATATGAAGGGCTTGGAACAGAGGGGCCATCCTGGAACTCCTTCCCCTAAAAGAACCTGGAGCTGAAGGAGAAGTGTCTGGAGAATAGCTGGCTTTCTACAGATATCCTCTGGCTCTCTCCTCCTCTACCTGCCGCCTTTCCAACACCAGCCATTTCCTGTCTTTCAAAGTCAAGTGGAAGTTTTCCATTTTGTGGTTTTCCTGTCTTGGTACAAGCAAGCACTTTTTTTTTTTCCCTTGTATTTTAACTGTTTGGAGACCAACAACAAAACCTGCTCACTAGAGGGAGAGCTTTCTATCTACCGCTGATCCAAGAAATTTGAGAGGGCTGATTACACGTCAGAGGAGCAAGATCTTTGCTTGTTCATGTATTCAGTGAGCATGAGAGATTGAACTTGTTGTCTGAACAAATGCTCCAGTGCTCTTCTATAGATAATTAACATAATACCAGCAGGCCTCCCTGAAAGCTGCACTGCAGTAACACCCAGTACTGAGGGAAACATGGAGAAAAAGAAACAGATGTTGAAGTCCCCATACTGTAATTACAATACAGCATGAGGGTGTTAAAATTCATGTCCTTCAGTCCAGGCCAGCAGGAGCTTGGGTCATTTTGAACATGGCCTTTTAGAACAAAAGTACTCCTGTTTCCTGTGTGCTGTTGGGGGATTTTTTTAGTATTTTTTTTTTAATGAACCACCAGGAAGCAAGAAGTAATAATGTGCAGTGCTGTTGCACCCGGTGTAACCATTACTATCTATGCAAGCATTGTGGGAATTTGGTGCAATTACTGTTTTGCTGAAGTATCAGTGATCACGCAGGCCAGCAGAAACCTGGGTCTTTTCATGTCAAATTCAAGGAATTAAGAAGGGAAAAAAAAATCTATGAGGTCTTTTTTTCACCCTTAGACCCCTTCACATACCTTTCTTTCCCTCCCCAATAAATTAGTTCTAACTTCTTAAGAACCAGCAAGATTCCAGTGCTATGACACTTTAACAACAGATGGGTGACTAAGGAAGATGTAACTCCCTTTAACTCACCTGGCAGAAATAAAAGGAGCCCAAGCCCTGCTCACACACGCATGCAACCTGCACTTCTTGAAGGGCTATTTGAAGGAACTTTGCATTCATCTGAATGAAGGAAGGCAGCAACTTGGCTAGTGTCCAGATGGAGTAAAGTGCGTGTGCTCTGTCTATGGCCAGTCCACCCAGCCAGGCTTTTTCCAAGCCTGAGCTGAACTAAAAGTCATTCACTGCTAAGACCAACCCATTGTTGGGAAAA
>JANHGB010015388.1:0-13051 GCA_026283785.1 Coracopsis vasa | reverse complement strand
GATTAAACAGGAAATCACACTACAAATTGAACTCAGAACTTTAATTCAAACTCACCACTTCAACCCCAAGAGCATTCACTCTCTTTTCTCTGCACATAGGCCACCCAGCTGAAAAAGTACCTTTACCTGAGGATAAGCTGCATTCACATCATACTGGGACTTCAGTGGAACTTCCTTGTCCTTCATCCCTTACAAATTGAAGTTTGATGCTGGGCAGTTGTGATAGTTGGCAGTAATGTAAGCCGTTCGGCTCTGAGTTACTGGTGACTTCTGTTCTGGTGGTGGTTCATGTTTCTCCTTGTCCAAAATGCACATTGCATGCAGTGTGCTCATTTCAGGTGCAGCTGAAAAAATAGCTTCAGTCTGAGAGATCTGCACTGTGAAAGTTCCTCCTGTAAGGGTACAGTATCAGTTCACTGAAATATTTATTGCATTTGTAAACCAGTAGTTTTTCATACCATTTTCAGCTGGTGCCAAAAAATATGGCCAGAGCAGTAACTTGAGTTAGTATTGCTAGAGAAGTGTATACTTCAGAATTGAGAAACTGGTTTTATTTTATGCAAGAAGTACGTGTTCTAAAATCATGTAGTTGTACCTTTCTGCACTTTGAGCCCTTTCTACTTCTTTTTTTCTTTCTGTTTTTTTTTTTTTTTGTAAGACTTTTGGATAGGCTGCTATCTGAAGTGACAGCTTTAGTTGAGTGTAACATGTGCAGCAACTGAGATCATCTGTTTCCAAGGTTGCCCCAACCTTTCAGTCTATATTCAGTAGCTAGGATTGAATTTCTGTGTACAGTAACTAAATTAAACTGCTCTTCAGCTCCATCTTCAGGCTCATATTGTCCATAGGGTCCTGTCAGCAGAAAATACACTGTAAAAGGGTGGATGAATGGTGAAGAGGTTATGGTGGCTCTTGCCATAAACATGAGGGAGCTTCAAGAGTGCATTAGATCAAACAGTACTTGATAGGCTGTTTCCAACAAGATCCCCTGAAATCTAGTGTTGCCTCTACTGTGGATGCTACCGGAGACAGGTGATGCTTTGTCACCATGCAAACCAGGCATGCTTGGTATCTGGCTTTCAGGTGGTCAAGTGTAGGTGACTGGAGCAGTTTGTGAAAACAGTTGTTACTGAAATTGTATCTGTAGTGAGAAAACTGAAATGCAAGAACTCATTCATGTCAGATCACTGATAATGTACTCATTCTAAGGAGTAGGTATTAATTGTGAGTTGAACCTGCTTACTTACTGTGCAGTATCAGGAAGGTTTGTGAAGCTTTTAGAAGAAGTAATTGGGGGGGAAGGGAGCATACAGAGCTGTGGTGTTGTGGAGTTTTTTTTATTTGGTTGGTGTTTGGGGTGTTTTTGTGTGTGTGTGTGTGTGTATGGTTTTTTGGGTTTTGGTTTTTGGTTTTGTTTTTTTTTTTTTATACTGTGCTTAAGATCATGCCTCACTGGAAATACTGGATTTTGCTCCTTCATAAAATAGTGCCACTAGTGCAGTGTGGTCAGTGATACCGAAAGAAAGCATCCCACTATAAGCAGAAGCTGCTGCATGTATTAGAAGCAAGAGGGCAGAGGGAAAGTTAGCAGTGTGAACTTGGTCTGCTAGAGGTATATTTACAGAAAGAAGAACTGAGAGCAGGAAAAGATTTTAACACTAAGCTTTTCACAGTTTATGCTAGTATATGCAGCATGGGGAAAAATAACTTTGGATGAGATTCAATTCCTAATATGATACTCAGTTACTATATAAAGTTTAGGATCAATATGTTTCTTAATTCTTTTAAAATTAGCTCATTGGATTGTAAGATCACAAGGACAGGTTTTTACAGCACTTTAAGCATCTGCTCTGCTGGTGATCAAAATTTCACATTAGGACTAATAGGATTTTTCTTCTTAGAAAATAGGTTTTGTGTGTCTTATGTGCATGAGTTGCTTTTTCACCCCTCTTCACTCTTGATTTCTTGCAAAGTCTTTGCCATTTTTGCTTTTGTCCACAATAATTGCAGATTTTCCTTTGTGGATGTGTTCATGAAACGCTCTTAGTTAGCTATACATGAAGTTTTGAGGCACTGGAGGCAAGTGGACATGGCTGGTTATGCAGAAAATCTGTGGTGGAAGTAGACTGCTTGCTTCAGATTTCCAGAGGTAGACTGATCAGGTGTTATCATTTTATATCCCTCAAAGCCTTAGCAATTTATTTTGTAATATGGCACACAGAACAGAGTGAATTGCCGTTAGTGGTTTTGGATGTTGAATGTGGTATGAATAACAGAGATGAAACAAGAACGCTATATCCTCATAGAAGACCTACTATCTCTGATTTCCATGTTCTGTTTCTGTTTTTTTGCTGATCATATCAGAGCCTCTTTTCAAATAAAGATACTTAATAAAAAGGCAGATTATCTATATAGAAACAGTGTATATACATCCAGAAAAAGATTGGAGTGGCAGAGTCTGTGCAGGAAATAGTATTAAAAACTGGGAAGTTTTTAATGACTGATTTACAATGGCAGTTTGATTATGGGCTGAGTAACAGATTTTAAGATTTTAGGCAGTGTTAAGGTAAACATGAAGTATTTTATTACTTAAGGTAATTGAACTATCTCAAAGTAATGAGTGACAAGATGCAGGGAAAGTTTGAGAATGAAAATGTGGATTCAGAAGAAATGCGGTAATGCATCATGTGACTTTTTTTTTCCCAGTCTTAATAATTGTATGATGGCTTTTGACTAAAAAGTTTGTGTTGAAATTGCTGGCCATTGGGTAATTTAAGTGGAGATTCATTGTATTAAATGGGATGTATGGATGTCTGAAACTTACAGTTCATACTTAAATTTATATGACTCTTGCTTTTTATTCAGTTGAGAAATACATTCTTTGTATAATGGAGGCAGATGTAATCATACTTGGCTTTTCCTTTGTGCCAGTTGAATGCAAGACGATGTCCTGCGTGGTGTAGGCAGAGGGGGCTGTTGCAGAGCAGTTTAAGCAGGTCTAAATTATGGCTGTTCATTCTTAGTTTCTGTGTGGCCAGCACTCTGCCTTTGTGATATGCCAGTTGAGGAAGCAGATCCAGGAAAGAAAAATGGGAGGAGGAAGGGAAAGGATTATTAGTTTTTGGGTGTCTCCTTCTGCCTGTGCTGGCCTGCTGCCTGGCTGCATGAGCACCCATGCAAGCACAAAGGAGGGGCATGCTGTGATCTTGGCAGCCTGTGTTCACATTGGCCTTAATACCCATCATTAATGTAACACCAGGATCTGGCTAAGAAGTGTTGTGCAGGCTTGGTGCTGTAGTAATGTGATTTTAAAGTTTTTGATTGGTACAAAGAGTGAGCAGAACAAATCTGTGCAAGTTGGAGATGAACAGAAATCAAAGTAGAAACATTCTGATTCTTTTCTATTCTTACAACCAAGCGCTTTCTAATTCAATTTTAGGTAAGCTTGGTCTGTGTTACTGTCCTTTGTTGTCTGAACACTGAAAAGCAGACAGCAGTAGAAATTCTGTGTAGTGAAGGCAATGGAGGGGTTGGTTTTGGAACAGCATGCATGATTTTTAACAATTTGAGGACAATGAACCTTTGCAATTTGACTTGTTTACTCTGTTCCGAAATGTCTTTGAAGACAAAGGATTGCTAGTAGCTCTAAGTAAAGCCGTGTTTAGAAAGTGATAGATGATGCTATAGACATGTTAGATTCCTTGACTTTTAATCCTCTGAGATGTGAGCTGACAGCATTTTTTCAGAGCTGTTGGGCAAGTCTACATTGCCTTGATGTGACAATGCTGAATGTGCTGGACTAGCATTTCTCTGCCATTGGGATGCACAAACATTAGAGGGGGTTGCTGTGCAAGACCTAAGCTCCTAAACTGATAAAATGCACCTGATTCCTCTCTCTTCCTGGCTGGGTTAGTTCCAGCATTGCTGGTGATGGGAGAAGGGAGCTGGTGGCAGATGGATAGTAAGCCAAGAAAAGAAAGCAATAGAGATGGGAGAAGATACAAGAAGGCAGAGATAAAGATGTGAAGAGAAGGACTTGACAGAAGGAGGACTCAACTGGGAAGGTTCCAAATCACTGCTTTAGGTTTTATGGTACTGGTGATATCATATGGGAGATTTACAATTGTTCTATTGTTCCACCAAATTTAAAGACATTTATATTCTTTAAGTAATTTTTTTTTTGTAAGCATGAAAGGTTTCTCTGCCTAATTGTCTCTTAGATTACTAGTGAATATATAATTCAGTTTAAAAAGTCACTGACATAATGGAATCTTTTTTTTCCAGTGTACATTATGTATAAAGAGATGGGGGGTTTTGGCACATTTGGGCAGAAGATTATGGAAGCTAAGCTTTCAGTAAAACTCTAGTTGTGCTTCTGTATCAGTTCTTAAATTTTCGTCATACCAAATTTTACTGAAATAAACCTTACTAATCTTTACATGTTGTAAGCTATAAACTTGTATCTTTTTACTAGAATCAGGGCAAATCACAAATCTGCAGTTCAGGTGATGTGGATTTTGTTGCAGGGGATGAAAACACTCCTCAACATTACATTGTCTCATTTGTGGTGGCTTCAGAATTCAAAATTTCTGTCATTCTGTTGTTCTGCGCTCTGTTTGGACTGTGGAATTAAGAGTTGCCTCTATCAATTTGTAGCTGTGATCTTTCATTTGCCCATATGAAATTTCCTCTGTGGCCTTTAGAGCAGAATCCCAAAAGATAATTTCTGTGTTCCATTTATCAAGTTTCTAATATGTACATTAAAAAAAAATCCCATGCAAACAACTGTAGGGAATGTGAGCAAGCGAGCTTATAGGCTGACTTTCTGTGGAGCAATGCCTAGGTGTTAGAGGAGAGCTGAAATGGAAATTGTCTTCTCTAGTGGTTCTTCCTGGGGAAGATTTCCAGAGTAGCTCCCCTCTTGTGAAACTTAGAAATCCTCAGGTTAGAGCTACCACATGGCATTTTTTAATGTTGTATGTAGTGAAGTAACAGTTCTGGGAAGTAGTATGTTTTCCTGGTCTGGTGATTGGGTGGAAATCCTCATGAAAGAGCCATGCTGCCTGCAGCTCAGAAGCAAGGCATGTCTGGATGAAAGAATAAATGTATTGACTCCTGGAAAGCAGGGCTGCAGCAAAGGGATCTGGAAAGAAAGCACAGTGCTAAAGGCAGCAGTCTCAGAGATGTGCTTCAGCTCCTAACGGAACTTTTAGAAATGAGTTTGTTTTTAGGAATAGAATAGGTAAGAGTAGGTCCCTGAGAATCAGTAATGCTTTTATAAAGCTTAAAAGGTTGGGGAGTTCTTGCATTTGGTTGGGGAGAGGCCTCTTTAAAGCACTACTGTAGTTTCCCAAGTTGAAAGATGGGGAATAAAAAAGGAAGAAAGGTGCTATTATGTTAGAAAAGGGGATGGATGGTAAAAGCACTTAGATTCAACCTACTGTTGTTCTCCAGGACTGTGGGCAAGATAAAAATAGGGTGGGAGAGCTTTTAAAGGAGAATACAATAATTGAACCTTTTAATGTGGAAGCTTGCTCCTTTTTTACTTAAAACTATATCTTTACATCACAGCAAGCAAGGGCAGAGCAAGAAGAGGAATTCATCAGTAACACTCTATTTAAGAAGATTCAAGCTCTGCAGAAAGAAAAAGAAACACTTGCAGTAAACTATGAAAAGGAAGAGGAATTTCTCACTAATGAGCTGTCAAGAAAACTGATGCAGGTAAGTGGTGCCTTTCCTGACATTTCTCCCAAGAGCCTCAGGACCAACTAACTGGTGGCTGAACTTTTTTGTTAGTATGACTGCAGTCATAGTGATGTGGTCAGGTTGTAGCTGTCGTAAAGCTGATGCTTAATAAAAGCTAAGTACAAGAAGTGTAGTGAGTAAGTGTTTTTTAATATGTTGCTTTAAAGTTTCCATCTGCAAACTCATGGTGTTGAGAAACAGAAAGTTGGTACAGAGATGCAAAGAAATGGATGTAGCTTAAAGTAAATGTTCACTGTCTCACAGAAAAAAGTTACTGGTGACATAAAATGTTATTGAAACAGACACTTTTTTTCTGGAATATTTGATATTTAACAGGAATCTTGAAATATTAAACTTTACGTACAAGAATGTGCAGTGATGCTGGAAGGAGACTATCTACAGATACTAAGTTTATCCATACTTAAAAAACCCCAGTTGCTTCTCTTGAATTAAAACACATCAGTCGTGTGCTACAAGTAAAAAGTTGAAGATGTTGGGACAATTTATATCAGAGAAACTTCTTTTCATTAGCAAAGTTGCTAATGTTTTGAAAGTGAATAAGTGTTGGAAGTGTTGTACATGCTTGCCGTGTTCTGATAGAGTTGCCTAAGTAGCTGCTTTTGTCCTCTCTTTTAGGAGATAGGGTACTAAGGTAAATCGTTGGTGTGATTCACTGTGGCATTTTTTTGTGCCATTACTTACAAGCTTTGTCACGAAAAACTAGTCAATTTGAAAGAACCTAATTTGTATGTTGTAAGCATTTATTATGTTCTGCACCTGGAATCTTGAGGCATGTTTAGCCCTGCAGTTAGGAAATACACTGTTTGTAAACCACATTAGAGCTAATCCTATCTAATGCTTTTGCTACCGAAAACTGGTTCTTCTGTGGCTTTGTCTATTTGGTGCCTATTATCACATAGTAAGTTAAGTATGAAGATAAAATATCCTCCATCTAGTATTACTACTTCCCCTTGCTATTATTGAGGACTGACAAGAATGTTTCTGAATAAGACATGCGTTTGCTTTCAAAGTCATGCATTTTTATGAAAAACAGAGAAGCAGATGGTAGAAAAGAACACTCAATGTCCCTATTTTACTAATTGAAATAAGATGTAGATATTGCTGTAGAAAAAGTTTCCCACAAAAGTCTCTTTGAGTAAAGGGAGAAATTGTATGTTGAGCAATGTTCACAGAATGGTTGAGGTTAGAAGGGACCACTGATGGTCATCTGGGCCAACCTCCGTACTCAAGCAGGGTCACCTAGAGCATTACTCAGGTTTGTGTCCTGATGGATCTCAAGTATCTGCAGAGAAGAAGACTCCACAACTTCTCTGGGCAACCTATTTGCATGCTCAGTCACCCTCACAGTAAAAAAGTTCTTCCCCATGTTCAGGTGGAACTCCTGTATTTTAGCTTATGCCCATTGCCTCTTGTCCCATCACCTGGCACTACCAAGAAGAGTCTGGCTCAGGGAGCTGAGGTGAGGCTGACTGGCCTGTAGTTCCCAGGGTCATCCTCCTTGCCCTTTTTGAAAACTGGGGTGACATTTGCCTTCTTCCAGTCCTCAGGCACCTCTCCTGATTGCTGTGACCTTTCACAGATGATCAAGAGTAGCCTAGCGATGATGTCTGCCAGTTCCCTCAGCACTCATGGGTGCATCCGTCAGGGCCCATGGACTTGTGAATGTCAAGTTTGTCTAACCATTCTCTGACCCAGTCATTCTCAGCCAAGGGAAAGATTTCTCTTCTCCCTGGTCTCCTGGGTCACGGATTCCTGAGGGCTGGCCTTGGCATTGAAGACTGAAGCTAATATTGTTTAGTTGAAAGGGGTATGTAGAAATTGGTTACAGAACCAGTTACCTGGGACTGTTCTGTACATTGTGTAGAGCAAAGTAAAACTTACTTTTTTAAAGTAAAAGCATGAATTACACTTGGTTTGGCCAAAGAGTTTTGAATTCATATAGTGACCTTGCATACAAATTTGTTCTGCACAAGTTCTGCAGCAGCTAAATTAATATATCTAGTAATTGCTTAAAATACACTTAGCCTTTTTCCATTGAGATTGCTTTAAAGCTGTATTTTTAATAGTTCTTAAATCACTAATATTATGTGAAACAGGTTCACACATTGCAAAGAATACATATAAGCCTCTTGCCATCCTAAAACTACAATTAATTTTTGTTCTTTTCTGCTATGGACTTTCAGAAAGTATCCTTTGACTATTGGCCCGAATGAAGGAAAAAGGTAACAATCTACTGTTCTCAAAACAGCCAAGGGGCTGCCTTGTTATAATGTATGAATGCAAGGGCATTATGCTGTTTGTCTGTTGGAAACCCTTAAAGGGTGTAGCTTCTTTCTCACTAGTGGGAGAAATATTCAGAGAAGCACATAAATCTGAAACAGAATGCAGATATAAAACTGATGAAGTTACTCTCTCCTGTACAGCACCTGAAAAAAATCCTCAGTTATGGATTCAATGTTATCCTGTGAACATTATCTAGCTTTCAATTGGCAAGCTGCAAGTCTCTGCTGAAAGAAAGTAACTATGTAGCTGTAACTATGATAATATGGAGGTAGAATTTTGACCACCGCCTACTGTTATTAAACAGTATCTCAGCCTACAGCCTTACACTTTATTTCACGTGGCCTTCCTGTAAGTCTTATTTAGCATTTGGTAAGTGTGGTCATGTCAACCAGAAGGTTTTAAAAGGTGACAATTCTTAACTGCACCTGTGTTCCTAATTGTTAGTCCTACAACTGTGGAGTTTCTCTCAGCATCATTAGGTAGCAGTCTTTGGAAGTAAATTCTGAGTTTGACTTATATCTAAATATTGATACAGCGTACTTGAAGAAGAGAACAGGTATCAAAATTCTGTTGATGTTGGTAATAGTTGTACCTATGAGGGTGAGTGGCATGGACTGTCTTGCTTACAGGTTCACCTCTTACCTGCAGTGCACAGAGGAGAGGATAAGGGATATATCAAGGCTATTTATATGCTATCAAGCATATTTAAGCCATGTCAAAGGAATCTGCTGGCTCAGCAGATTTTGCAGTCCATACATCTGGATGACTTTTCAAACCTGGCTCAAGACTTGCAGTACGGGTGGAGGACTTGTTTGTTTGCTCTAAACCAAACAGTTAATATTAAACTAATATTCTGTTTGTGTGTATGCTGAATATAGATCTCATTTCATGGCTTAATTATGTCTTTAATGTGAAAAACTTGCTGTGAAATGCAAAAAAGTGTATATAAATACATTCTTCTAAACACTAGCAACATGCTCATCAGCTTATAAGTTATACAAAGGAAATGGTCCTTTCCCCTCTATATAGTGATCATGGATTTAATAAGTTGATATTAGAATATTGGTGAGTTGCAGACAATTTTCTTAAGTAGCACAGAACTGAAAATAATGCTGACATGGATTTTTGTTTTCGGAAAGCTTATCTGTTTGGAAATTTTGATTTTTTTCAATTATGAATTCTGCAAATTATATCCATGTTGACTGCCAGATAAAATGTCTGAGAAGAGAAACTTCTGATACTACAAATAAACTCATTTTGTGGGCATTATTAGCACACATCACATAGTCAACTGAGTATTTATTATGATATCTTTTCTAGTTTGGAATACCCTTCCAGTTACATAGGTGAAGTGCTAAATTCCTGACTGTTTTTCAGACATAGAAAGTTAAAATAAGTACAATTTACTTTATTTTTTCCTGAGATTTGAGTGTGCCAATACTTACCATTACCTACTAGAATGTAGCAATTCTGTCTTTATTAGTGGATGCGAGACTGCTGAAGCAGGTATAAGGCTAATAACAAATTGATAAATGCCCACTTCCTTTTTTGGTATCTTGCCTCTGGAGAGAATTCTAGCTAAATTAGATGTAGACATGGGATGATGATAAAACCGGAAATACAGTAGTCTCCAGTGGAAGTGTGGGCAGTAGTTGATTGCTCCACTGTTCTTTGCTATTTGGAGTTAAACTCTTAATCTCTTGTGTTTGCCAGGCAACACTGGTCTGATCTGGAACTAGACTTTCAAAATTCGTGCTATCAGACATTGTGCATCAAATGGCTTCCTGCTTTTTGTATGACTAAGGGAGAAAAAAATGCATATGGATTTGTTTTGTCTGAGACTTTGCCTTTTGGAACAGAGAGAGGGATGTACTTCTGGTAAACTGCATATGATTTATAGTCTCTTAATTTTTCAAATGTTTACTAGTCTGTGGCTGTGTCAAAATTACTGCCATATTATTCAGTTGAAAACCACCTAGCAGAGGGACCTTTTTCATAGTGCCTGTGTGTTTCATGCTTTGTCAAACCTTTGTCACAATTGTAGGGGTTTATGCATCTCACATTGAGTGGCATCTGGAATGAGCTCCCAGGATGTTAAAATGTTTTAAATGTGAAAGCCGTCTGCCAGAGCATGAGCTGCCATGCTTCTCATTAACAGCATAACAAGAATTTCCCAGTTCAGCATGATGTGCATTGCTATTATAAAACACAGTTACATCAGGTTTTCAATATTGTAAGAAATTAATTTTGAAACATTTTACTTTATGACGGATTGATTCTAAACATACACAGTAGCACATAAAAGAAGGTGTTTTCACTGGAATAAAACTCTTCCTGCTGCCAGGCTTTCTGGTGCCGTACCGTTGCTTGATAATATCTGTTTATAACTGTGTGGCATTACCTTTTACTGCCTCTACAATAAATGTTTATGCTTTTACTAGTTAAATTTACTTTGTTTAGCATAATTTTTAACTTGCTGGGCTGAACGATGCAGAGAGGAAGGAGCACATACATCTCAGCGGAGGCTTTTGGAGTAGACAGAAGCTTTTCATCACATACATTCCTGATAAAGTTCTTACAGGCCTTATATACATTTACCATATTTTCCCATTTACTTTCTCTAATGATAATTTTGTCTACCTGACGAAGTCTCTGGCAAGTTTGGAACAGTATTTTTAGAGTTCTCTGTCCCTAGTCATTATAGAATGGTAGCAATATTGTGGAGACTATGATTAGAAGTGTTTTGATGTGGCCTCTGTTCTTACATCTGTGGATGTGGACTTGTTGAGATTCTGTTTTGAAATTTAAAGTAGTATATCTTGAAAATTTTATATTTTGTGAAACAAGACTGCTCAAAAGAATAATTAAATTTTAATAGTGTTTGAACTTAAAGACAATTATTCCTTAAATCCTGCATCATGCGTTTTCAAAATCAACTACAGATTTTTTTCAATATCTTTGTATTTTTGGAAGTGCATATTGGTCCAAGTGTCTGTCCTTGAAAGTAAAATGTTTCGACATACCAAGATAATAATAGCATAATGTGTAGTCAGGCAGATTAAGTAATTGGGAGGCTATACAGAACTATTTCTAATGCAAGTCTGATTCTTGACAATTCTTGCAAAAACTCTACGTATGTAAACATAAGCTATTACCCTTCCTGATCTCCAAAATATGATGAGTCAGCTCAAGGATGCAAATGTGATTGTGCAGAATAAACAGAGTCAGCTCATCTGTCATTTATTTGATGAACATCTGGACATAAATAGGAGGCAAACTGCTGATACAGATTTATTAATAAATAGGACTTTCAGGATGCAGCAAAGAAGGAATTGGACAACATTTGAGGGCTGGAGTACTGAAAATAGGCTGTTTAGTACAATGTACAAGGTCATAGTCTGGGGAATAAAGGAGGGCTGTATTTTTAAGGGGGTACTTCATCTATTACCTCCATTATTTCATGAAACAACTTTTTGCTGTCCCAGAATAAGCCAGTACAGTAAGGAAGTAAGGTAAGTGTGGTCCTACATTGTATCAGGAAACTTATTTCTGTGGAGACAGGACATTACTGCACTTCTATAGGACTTAGCAGAAGTAACACATGTAGTTTTCCTGCTGCTTTGTATTTGATAACCCCGTTCTCACTTTAAAGTATTTGCTGTCTCTCTTGCACCTAACCTATCTCTGATCGTATATAGCTGAAAATTCTCCCAGTATCTCTCCTGCAGTTTTTATGGGCAATTCGTCTGTAAGACATTGTCATCAAGGTGACACATTCTAACACACTTTTTTCTTCTTTTTAGCTGGCAGCCGTAGGTGTATCTGTAAACAGTTGTTGCTGTAGTTGCATATAATTAAAACCAGTTTGAAAGTACTCACTAAGTAAAATTATAGACGTGTAGAATAAACACTGTCCACCAGCATTTTACCAGTGGATGTTTTCTCATTGTTAGCAATTCTGTTTTTCAGTGTTAGGGTTTCAGCATTAACTGGTTTTCTAGTGTTTTGGTTTGTTCTTATGATCGAAGCAAATAAGAGAGAAAAAATATTTTACTCAATTATGAGTGACAGATGCCATTAGTATGTATTTTTGGATGTGTTATTAGTATTTTTCTTCCACTCTGAATAATAGGGTGAAGGGGAGTAGCACAATAAAGTAGGTTCATCAGAATGTCTGAGAAGGCTTTCAAGTTATAACTCCTTTTAGCGCTCAAGGGAAATGTGTTTGTAGGTTTCCTTAGATTTTTCCTTGCTTCACTTAGCAGCTTTCTGATCAGTGGGAATGGTCTTTTGGCTGCAAGTATGTTCACGCTCCTGAGTGTGGACTCCTGAGTTTAGTGGATCCTACACAGCAACTGCAGATCAGCCTCATCAGTTCCCATGTGACTGAAATTCCACTAAGTTTTAAAAAGAATGACTGCAAGAGCAAGATTGTGCAGTTGCAGCTCAATTTTTGTAAGTAATTTGGTAGGTGCATTTGCATGCAGCACACAAGAGCAATAAACCATATTTGTTAAGTTGGTTTGAGGTGCCTTCACAGGACTGTATGATTTTCCTGCCTCACTGGACTGTCTGAAAATACTAGCAGTTCCCAGCCACATGCTTTCTGTTAGCAGCATCTGGCTTTAGGCCGAGTGAGAGATTCTGGCTATATGCCTTTTCGCACAGCTTAATTTGCTAATTAAATATAAGCTGATTACAGCGACTGGCTTTCGTCTCAATTTTTAGCTAGGTAATAAAATGAGAAAACAAAACAAAAAATAACAAAATAACAAAACCAGAAACATCTAGCTTTTTTTAGTGAAGGAGAGTGAAGATTAAGGAAAGTGCAGCAGCTGCCTTGAGCTAGGTGGTAGTCCGTGTGCTGTCTGCTTTATGTGGTGGAATCACCATCCCTGGAAGTGTTCAAAAAGCGTGTAGATGAGGCCCTTAGTGGCATGGTTTAGTGGTGGACTTAGCAGTTCTGGGGTAAAGGTTGGACTTCATGATCTTAATGGTCTTT
>JANHGB010015387.1:15603-39203 GCA_026283785.1 Coracopsis vasa | reverse complement strand
TCAGCTAATTACAGCAGAATTTTTTTTTAATTTTTAGCCCATTTCTTTGCCATCCAAGTTGGCTAAATCTCAACGCAGTCCTCCTTCCTCTCAGCTGGAGCCGGTGTCAGTCATATCAGCTGCCCGGCCGGGCAGGGAGAGAAATGCCCAGCAGCTTCCGGGAGTGCCAAATAAAGACAAGTCCAGAAAGAGAGAGAGACGGTGGCAGAGATGGAGAAAGCAAGCAAAAAGTGGGTGGAGTGTGAAAATGAACAGAGAGAGGGAGAGGTGTCTCGGCAGCGGTGGTGCGGCGGCTCGGAGCCTGAGAGGAAATGGCAGTGGTGGAGCATGGCGCAGTAGCCGGGCAGAGCGCAGGCACCCAGGGTAGGGGCACACAGGGCCGCAGGGGGGGTAGACCCGCTTGCCCATAACGCACAGCTCGGATGAGTGGGCAGTGAGCACCCCATGCTGCACTGGCCCACCCCATGCTGGGAATGGAGGGTGGCCCAACTGTAGAGACCAGCAGACCCCTCCAGGGGCAGGGAAGGCTGCGGGCAGCATCATGTACACCAGGGTAGTTCATTGTCTACTCCGAGCCAGACTAAACTGTGCCAAACCAGCCACTGGCATAGCTGGGCCCACAGAGGGGTTGTTTCCTTCATTCAGTGTGGTCACAAAATCAGGACATTTCCCAGCAAGCAAACCCTAGTGCCTAAGCCTCGCTTGTCAGGCTCCATGGGCTTCACACTAATCCATGCCCATGGCTGAATGGGAGTACAAATGTTTCACAATTACATGGTGCTCTTCACCACATGGTCCCAAAGGGCATCTGATCATCCACCTTAAATCTGCTTCACCTCCAGGTATTGAAAGAGCTGGTTTTTTGCACAGAAGTCCTGTGAGAAAACCATGGATTCACAGCCTTTGAAGGAACAGTTTGCTTTTGAACAGAAAAAGAATTCATTAGTGATAATAGAAACGACCACGTATTTTTCACATCCACCATGTGGTTGTGCAAAAATCAGTGGCACTTTTCATTATCAAATATATAGCTTATTTTAGGAGACTTTGTGTTTCATTTCTGATGGTTTGACAACACTATAAAATATGGAACATAAGGATTTGTTTTAATTGTGCAGCAGTTGGGGCTGAGGAGAGTCAAAGTCGTATTTTAACAAAGATGCTATGGTTAACAGCAACTCACGGACCTCCCATACCTAAAGACAGGAATAAGCAACAGAAAACCGACTGCAAGGGTCTGCCTGGGAGCCATACTCACTAGTGCAGACAACATAATTGGGACTGGAACTTGCAAAAAACTCACTGCCACAGCTTCCAATACACAGTGAAAAGAACTACTTCTCCTTGGCAGGTATACATAGCCAGATGAAATCAACAGAACAGTACAGGTTTTAAACCAGAGGGTCTTGCCAAACCTTCCAAAAGAGAAAAAGGTAGTATGGAATTGAAGACGTGATTGCACAAACGCAGAGAACACAGAAATTACTTAAGAGAAGCAAGAAACAAGCCCAGGAGGACTCTTTCTGGGAAAAAAAAAAAAACAAACCCAAAGGATTAAGAAACTGTGAGACTACTACATCTAGATTTAAACTCAAGGTGCAATATTCCATAGAGCTCAGAGAGAAGAAAAAATCCCAACACCTGTGCAGTGTCAGCATGTTAAGTTGGAAGTTTAGGATGATAAATGCAATTGAATTTATGTAGAATGTCAATTTCATTTGAGAAAAATGTACTGTAATTAACTGATGAAAAGTTTCACAAGCTCTTACTGTAAGAGTATAGTCAAGCACTCCACATCATCCTTTCACATTACAGGCATTGCAGAAAAGAGGGAAAAGCCATTGGCCATTTACGGAGTGATTTGGGGTTCTTCAACCTGGAGAAGACTCTGAGAAGATTTTATTGTGGCCTTTCAGTTCTTAAAAGAGGCTTATAAGAAAGGTGGGGAGAGACTTTTAGTAGGCCCTGTTGCAACAGGATGAGGGGTGATGGTTTTAAACTAAAACAGGAGAGATTCACGCTGGACATGAGGAAAAAATTCTTTACAATGAGGGTGGAAAAATACTGAAACAGGTTGCCCAGAGAGGTGATGGATGCACAATCTCTGGAGACATTTGAGGCAAGGCTGGATGTGGTTCTGGGCAAGCTGATCTAGTTGAAGATGACTCATTGCAGGGGGGTTGGACTAGGTGACCTTTGAAGGTCCCATCCATCCCAAACTATTCTATGATTCTATGATTCTGTCTGTGGAAAGTCTTAGGAGGCTATGAAACTGGCAGATGCCCTACGTGTCTAAAGTTCCCTATAATACATCCCTGCTCCTGTCTTCTAGTGCTTTCTTCACAAACCAAGCAAGTTATCTTTTCTCTTACCCAGGAGAATGTTGCCAAACATAAAAGGCTAAGACTAAGATAAAGGGAACAAGAAGAACTGATAGGATAGGGAGATTCAGTAATTGTAAAGTGACCTTATAATACAGAGGAAACCCAGTGGAAAGTAAAGATGTGAGATTCAGTGCCTGAAATAACCTTGCAGGTTCTATGTAGGTAAAGGTAATCATAAAAGGTGGTACTATAAAGAACTTTGTAGTTATTAACTTAAGCCAAGCAACAGCCCCCTAAAGAGAAGAAAGGAATGACAGATGTGCAAATTTTAGACTTTGCAATATATTGTGCGTGCAAAAATACTAACTGGATGCCATGCTATTGTTTCATTCCATCAAGAAAAAAAGAAGGCTTGGACAGCAATAAGAAATATGTTTTGAAAATGCCTGGCATTGGCATCAAGTGAAACACTGAGCAAGGAGTGACTGGTTTATCAGACTTTGGGCAGAGCATTTTGCCCTCAGTCTAACATTGCATTAATATATGGACTTAGATGTATGTGCAGAAAGTGCATTGATACCAGTAACTGGAACAGTAAGAGTTAAAGGGTTTTATTTGTATACTTGCATTTAGTGGGGACAGGGTCACCAACTTCAGGACCCAAACATTCAAAAAACCCTTACAATTCCAATTTATGCTATAGTCCTCCTGAAATTATGAGGAGCTCTTCTTATGCAAGCAGCGCAGTAATAGTCCTCTTGTGGGAAGTCACCCAATTAAAATGTAGTAGCCCATGGAGCGTAGTCTATGGCATTTAATATAACTTTATAATTTTTTGTTGTTTTACTTTTTTACTTTGCTGCTGCCATCAATCTGTGCCAAGGCTGGCATGTTTTATTCCATTTTATAGAAGAATGTATTTCTAAAGTTGTGCAGGGATCCCAAAGTACATGTCAGGGGCTGTAGAGATAGGCTATCAAAATATCTGTAGAATGACAGCATTGTAATCTACTTAGAAGAAAATACTCTGGTGCTTCTTTTATTTGCATACATGTTTTATCACCAAGGAAAACTCTGGAAAATGTTAATGCTTACCTTCCCGGTATTTGTTGAAAATGGATTTTCAACATATATGATTGCAAAATTTCCATATTGACATAAATTGCACCTAAATGATTCATAGATACATGTATATCATCCATAGATTTTGGAGAAAACCACAAATATTGTTACTCATTTTCCTTATTTTATGAAGTCTGGTTTTGCTGGGGCAATGCAGAAAATAATAACATTAATTAAAATTGCACAAGCACTTACCGATGTGAAAATAAATTGGAATATCATGTGAATATCTTGGTAACGTGACTTGCTAGATCTGCTTCAATAATATTAGAGTGCATTCAGGACATCTCAAGATGCATTTTGCTTACCAAATCTACTGTTTAGTCTACAGAATTTGAAAAATGGCATATAGCTAATTAAGTAAATGGCTCTATGAAGAACACTTTGTGGGTATCTTGTACAGATCAAGTGTCAAAACACGCAGGAAAAAATGGAAGATTCTGCCAAAGAAGTGGTCTATTTCTCCTCTTTCAGACAAGTGTGAAATAAGGCTGAATCTGTCATCATTCAATCAGATCACCTATAAAATAAGGCGGATCTAAATTAAATTTAGTTTCACAGTTATCACTGTACTGCTTTTTTATCTCTTCTCTGTATTCTCTCTTATGCAGTAAGCTCAGGGGGGTGGATTCTCATTTCATAACTGTACATCAATTAGTTGTATGCTTCTCTTTAGGCATGGCAACATAAAAAGTTAAATAATAAGCATGTGCTTGTCATTAAGTATGTGAGTAATGGCATCCCCGTGAAGCAGAGTACTTAGGCATTCCAGTTGTGTTTAAGTAGCTTGTCACATCAGGATGGAATTACTCACTTGTTTATAATTCAGTATATGTTTAGGGGCTTTGCTGAATCCAAGGGGAAAATGTCCTGATCTTACAAATACTAAACATTGTGACTGCTTTTACTGGTGGTAGTTTTGCTGTTTAATTTAGTTCTGTGCAGCTGTTCTTTTGGGAAAGCTACTCAGTGAATATTATAGGCTTGGGCCTCAGTTCTGCTAAGGATTTACATTGCCCAATTTATAATCATGAGATACAGGGTTGTGTTGTATTTTCACTAAAAATCCTGTTTTATACAGTACTGGGGTTTGATATAGATCTCAAGTGAGGTTTCACATTTTCATTTAATTATACGCAGAAATTTGCAAGGAAATTAGAGTGAGAATGATTTAAGTGAGGGAGGAAGGAAAGCAAAGTTTTCAAGCGTGTAAGTGTAGTGTTATGTCACCTTGAACTACTCTTTTGCTATATATGAAACTGATGGAAGCAGAAGTCAAAAGGAATGATGAAGTCTTACTCACTGGACAATGTTAGTTTTCCTGGTTTAGAATCGTTAGCTTCTTAGTTCTGTTTTCATCTTTCTTTTGATCTAGGCTGCAAAGGATTCTTTAAGAAACTGTCAGCGTCCTTGAGTTACACATGGGTACAACTAAACAGAGTGAGATATTGGTTCTAGCTTAGTAGATGAATATACAATTCAGCTTTGACAGAGTTTCAGGACAGCTCTACTGTGATGCTGGGCCACCGTTCTATCCCCAAATGTGAGCTGTGAAGCACCTTAGTAGGATAATTGCACCTGGTTAAATGTCAGTGCTCTTGACCTTGTCTTTGTCAGTGCTTTGTAATCCAACTATGTCTGAGGAAAACTCAAGTGTACCCAAATACTGCCAGAAGTCAAAACCACCTAAAAATGTTTTGTGGTCATCATGCCACAGCTTCTTTGACTCATTCAAAATGTCCTAGCACCCTTAGGAGCTCCAGTCACTTTCAGAATGGGTCAGGCATGAAAGCCTGGTACCTTAACCTGTGTTCCCTTGTGCCTGCAGTTTTCTCTTACTAGATGACATTCTTTTCCTTGTTGTCTGCTGCTATGTTTCTTTCATCACCATGTGTATGATGACATCAATGTCATGACCAGAGCTTGTCAAGACTTACTGCATCTACATCATTAGTAAAATGCATCAGCCCTCTTCGTGTACTATTCTAGCAGTTAAAATCCCTCTCATAGTGTTCAGTAAGAGTAATTTCTGCTTATTGCTGAGGATATTCTGCCATGACTTACTTTTTTTCCAAATAAATCCAGGTTGCAAATATTTTTTCAGCCCCTACAGGTAGAAAGTATAGAGACACCTCTAAACTTTTTCCTCTCATGACTTACTAATGATTCCCTAAGATCAATGTGCTTGTTGCCTGGGAAAGCCCAGGTAGTTGGTGCAGCAGAAGTACTGAAAAATCCAGACACATAGAAAATACACTAAAAAAAAAAAAAGAAGAAAGAAGTTGGGGATATTTGAGATTCTTTCTGTTGCTATTTCTGAGATATTGGGGGATAATCAAGTAATGAATTCAGTTTACTATACAGCCCACTGGGCTTCTATCTTAATTTCTGTTTGAAATAAGTACACAATCACTTGATTCTAGGAAATGGTGCTTTAAGGAAAACACCAAATTGTGAAAAATTTGTGTTAAAATCACATAAATAGATAGATAACTTGGTGACATAATTTTTTTCTGAGAGAACACTTTGTAGGCTATAATCAAATAGCAGTGTGGGCAGATAACCAATGTGTATTGTGACTGGTATATATTTAGTGTTGTTCCAAGCACTTAGCTAGACTGTCTTATCCCGACAGTGGTTCATAAGTAGCTTAACCTCAGTGGCAGTCCTTGCAGGCCAAGTAAGTCAGAGAAACCCTCTTAGAGGCAAAATTCCTGTTCTTTCACAACAGTTAGCTACTGGGTGACATTTGCTAACCCCTTCTGCCAATGCTGTATCTACCTGGTTTTGTTCATCTCCAAGCTCCTTTGCACTGGATGGGTGAGAGGAAAGCAAGATAAGCACTCAGTCCTTTTTAGGTCAGTTCACTCAGGTGGAAAATAAAGACCTTTACCTTGCCATATTCACCATGCTTGGGCTTGTCCTGTAATGAGCCATTTAGCTATTGACTGATAATACCTTCTGTAAATGCACTTACTACCCTAATATAGATTAGAGGGGGAAAGACCAAGAGTTTTGAATGTGAGTCTTTGAAATCTTTTACTTAGTTCTTGAAAGATACTGAGGTGATATACGCTTTTCCAACACAGAACTGGAATGCCAGGGGCGACAGCGGCATGAAATTTCATCTGGTCCTTCAACTTCTCCTTCAGCTGAGGACTTGAAGAGTGAGGATATCTCGGTTTTGTATCCGCCTGCAAAATGAGACTGCTGGCAAGGATCCCTAGGTACAGTACATTACTTATATTAATATGCAGTTTTGTCAGCCTAAATTATTATTTTACAAATGATGACTACCTAGATTTTGTACAAGGAGCTGATCAGGCACAACAGCACAGAGCCTGGCACAGTCGTTTACCTTACATATTCTCCATGGCAAATGAAGTGGCATCTTTTTATTTCACAATATTCTCAGACCTTTTTAAGACCTGCCCCCTTTTCTAAAATCTGTCCTTCTCAATACATGTGTTTCCCATACAGATATGGCAAAAGGATTTCCTCTGTTGAGTAAGGGGGGGTTTGTTCTTTTAGAACTTTGTAAGTATAAAGCCAAAAAAGGTTTTATTCAAGACAAATACTGGAGTAGGCTAGGCTAGGCTAGGCTAATACAATATAACACAATTATAACAGACTAGAGTAGAGTAGACTAGACTAGACTAGAATACATGACATAATTTCAGTTGGAAGGGACCTACAGTGATCATCTAGTCCAAGTAGCCTGATTATCTTCCTGTCTTCCTTTTTTTTTTTTTTTTTTGTTTCCCCAAAAGGGAAGGAGGATCAAATAATTTGAATTTAGTACGTAAAATGGATTAGAAGGAACAATAAATATTTCACACTGATGGGGTGAAACACTGTTTCTCCTCAAGTCAGGGAGTGTTTTGTCACTGACTAACAGGGTCAGCACTTCACCCTACATTTCTCAATTAATGTTTCACTTGAATAAATATAGGGCAGTGATTTAAGTCTCAGAAATGTTCCTTTTGTTTCAAATCCAGTTATTTATTTCATTCTTATTTTCTTGCTTTCCTGTATTTACACATCTCTGTACATACTGCACTGTATTTCTAAAAGCTATCATTTTCTTTAGGAAAGAATATTGTTTGCTGTCCTGAATAATTCATCTTGGAGTTCTCTTTTAATCCTCCATCAAATGTGCCATTCCTGTATCTTCATAAAGGGAAAGAAAGGAAAACAACACTCTAAGGCTCATTTATGAATTAGACCATGAACATTAAAAATATATAAAGCCTTGGTATAAATAAGAACTTCAGTTTAGATTCTGGTTCAGTTATATCAGTACCTCTGAAGCAGCACTATTTGTTGTATACAGATTTCCACTAATGTGACAGACATCACAGAGTATGAAAAAAGGAGCATACAAGAGAAATAGGATGAAGATTAAGATATTTAGCCTTGAGCTAAAATTGCTGACAATGAATCATTTGAAAGAAAACAGAAATGCTTAGAATAAAAGATAAATTCAACATTAAATACAGTGCAATTTATAATATTTGTGAAACAAATAAATAGTTGATAAAAGAGCTTTTAATCCAATTTCTTATATATCCTGTTAGGTTAAAATATAAATATTTTAGATGCAAAGGAAAGAACTCAGAAGTACCTTCAAAGAGAATCTGTGGTACACAAGCACTTGCACAGTCTTTCATTAGATTACATTTGATGTACCCGTCAGATTAGTGAGAGCCCTTTCAGCATCCCAGCGAGGTTCAGCTCTGTCTTGTCGCCCTGATGCGTAAGAGGTCACTTGACTGTACTGCCCAGCTGCTGAGCTGTGATAGCTCAAAAACTTTGTTGTAAGCAGCTCCATCTCATTTTTCTGGTATAAGATGGGCATTACAGCTTGTATAAAGTGTTTAAAAGCTGTGTATCTTGTGGTGTTTATAAAATAATAAGTAGTAGTAGTATTTGTGTATCACCATGAAGAATGTATTTACAAAGTCAAACCAGTATTAAAGGCGCACATCTATGCCACAGCATATAAAAGGCTGTTGCGTGTATCTGAGCTGACCAATCTTGAAATGTCAGCCTCTTCTAGCCACCAGCTTCATTCAGCCTTCAATAATCAGCCCAAACTATTATGCTTACCTGTGGTTGGTTGCCTCAGCATGGTTGAGTGGTTTGTCTGTGGCTTCTGTGACCTCCTGTGTATGTATGCACCTCAGTAATAAGCAAAGTTAGGGGCTACATCAGGGGACCTCAGTGGCTCCATTTTATCAGCAGCAAGGAATGAATTGTTGAGTATTCTTTTGTATAGCACTTAATAAAAACACTAAAATAAAATGTGTTAGAGGAACAGTGGACTGAAATCCTTTCGGGAAACAAAAAAGAAGATGGTTCCCACATTCTTGGAACCATAGGCTGACCAACATCATTAGTCATGGTGAGCAACACATACAATCCCTTCTTCCCAAGTAATCCATCAGTATTTATAACAGTTCAACAGTGTTAATGTGCTAATGTTTAAGAAGTTGGAATATTTTTGAAGTGTAGCTTTCTCAGGAATCCTCATCATATTCATAGTAGATCTTCCTTAAACCCTTTTTTTAGCACTATTGAACAAATTTGGTAGAGAACCTGATGTGCTCCACATACAGGAGTTGTTCAAGGTTGATTTGTTCATTGGTTGGTCTGATTTTTGTGTGATACAGGTACCCAGCCGAAAGGTTGTATGTATTGCATGGTCATTTACTTGAATTGTTAAAAACAGAACAGAAGGGATTATCATTTGTTTGCTTTTACTAGTAATTTTGATATTTGTTACTACCTTTTCCACTCTCCTGTTGTCATTTTGGATGTCAGTTCTAGGGCATTGATTATAACCTTTTTAATGTCTTCATCTTCTGAAATGCAAATATTCATTCTTGGGAGTACAATCAAAACCTAGAATTGAAAGCTAACATGTCGCTGTTGGTCAGATGCCAACAAATAACTAGCATTAGAACAATTAGTTTCATGTATAAGTTAAAATACACATGTATATTCACGTTTCCTGATACTGACCAGGAAAAGGATGATAAATAGCTCAGATCCTCAGAGGTGTTTAGATCTTTTAGGAAAATACATTTCAGTATAGACAGTAGACAGTGGTCAGTGCCAATACACATCTGTATATGTCCCAGGGCTGTTTTCAGCAATTGGGAGTTCATACAGGAGCCTTTCTAAGCAAAACACCTGCTGATTTTAGTCCAGTTTTGTTTGAGGGAGAGCCTCAGCTTTAAAGGTCTGCTTGTTCTGGGATGGTTGAAGTCAGCACAAGTTTAGCCATGGATTTGAAGGAGCAGGTGGCAGACCTATGAAGTCAACTGAGTCGATACCTTTATTTAATAGGAAATTGCTGTGATTCAGCAAATAATTAGCAAAAAATGTCAGTAAAAATGTCTTTAAACCTTTGTGCAGCTGAATCAACTCACCTTTGAAGAAAGCTTCAGATGTTTGGGCTATTGACAGAACAGCAGTGGCAGCTGCTCTGTGGGTGTGGGTGCATGTGTCTTGCCCAGCAACCTCATTCACTGACTGGATTTCACCTCCCACACTCCACCTGCGCAGGGCATGATTACTGAGTTTCTATACAGCAGCAGTAGATTCAGCCTGATGTTAATCGTTGAATGAAAAGTGGTTGCAGTCTCTCTTTTTCAGAATCTTTGGATGCTAGGAATGCACTTCCAGACTTCCTTATGCAGTATTCATGAACTTCAGAATAGGTGGAAAGGCCTGATTACATGAGAATGATAAATGTAATGAACCAGTGTTATATTAGGACTGGTTTGTCATGTGATCTGTTTTATGTAAGGCATTGCAGTAGTAGTAGTCATAGTAGTTACTTCTCTGTTATATACATTGAATTGGAGAGTGTATTGTTAATACACTTGATGAAGAACACAGAAATATCCCTTTTTCTCTCTTACTAGTTTTCTTTGCTAATACTGTTTTAGTTTTTAACTTCATTAAAATAAAATAACCACATTAGCTTTCTTTAAATTTTCTTTGCATGATATATAGAATATAAAAAATATAATGTATAATAATTATATAATGTATAATATATATTGTATAATAATTATATAATGTATAATATATATTATATCATAGTATAGACCAGAAGATATATCATATGCAGCATATAATATATAAAAATACCTATCAGAGAATCACAAAATTGTTCCTGTTGGGACCTCTTGGGGTCCTCTAGTCCACCCACCTCTTAATTTTTTTCTTTCCAAAATTATTTTTCATTTTAACAAGGGGATCTTTTCATGCAGTTTCTTCTGCCTTATTTAAAGCATTTATATGATGCATCCTAAAAAAAGATGAAACCAAAGAGATATCTAATTTGTATAAAGTATATAAAATAAATGCACTTCTAAAATTTTTTTAAATCATTTCATCCAAAAGAATGATCACAAAATTCAACAGTATAAGCAGCTATCATTCCTTTGGAATTATTAATAATAATATGATTTATAGCATCTACAATTCTGTATCTGAGTTATTCTGTGATTCTTTAAAATAATCATTCTAATTATGGGGTTTTTACCTCTTTGAAAACTGGTTTGGTCGTTTCATGTGTGAGCCACACCCTGAAAAACCAAAAGGCTTTGCACACCTAATTTAAGATTTAACCTAGTATCAGTGTTAAACCTGTTTCAGTCTGTCATTCTCTTGCTTGAAATGCCGTGGAACTCAAGGGTTTCTATTTGCTTGTTTAGCAAAGCAATTTATTATAATCTGCCATGGCTAAGAACATGATTCCCGCAGTCTGAGGTGTAATCGTGTGCTTTTCTTTCACTAAAAATCATTGGGAAAAAACATTCATGTTGGTTTTTTTTTTCTTTTCAAGTCCATTGAATGTAACAAAAAGAAAGAGCCAGCTTGATAGCACTGTAAGCTAAACTCTTATAACTGTGCTCAGGGCAGACAACAGACAATCGGACCTCCTCACATAAACCCAGAAACCTTCAGCCTTTCACCTCCATGCAGCTGGTTTTATGTGCTCTTGCTGAGGTTTTCAGCAGCGGTCACTGTTGCTGCTCACCAAGAGCTGGAGTGATACCACTTCTGATTGCTCCTAGACTAGAAAAGGTTTTGTGCGAACTAAAAGAAAAATAATGGCTTATTAATTCGTGTTGCTTTAGGCTATCATGATGCTGCAGTCTAAAAGATCCCTGGCTTTAGAGCTGCAGAATCCCTGGGAAGTTTAGGAACCTGACTCCGCGGTGGCCTTTTCTGAAAAAAGGTCAGCATGCCACAGACAGACTTGCCAAGTCAACTGCTTTTCCCTGTAGACTAAAGCTTTGTGGTCTTATCCGCAGATCTGTTAGGAAACTTGGCCAAGCTACGGCTTTTTGTTGTGTCAGGCACGATTTGTGTGTTGAATGGAGTTTCATACTAAGTGAGAGTGATTTCAGTACAATGGAAGTAAACTTAACATTAAAAGTGCTTCAGATTCATCCTGTGGCTCCCCCTACTTTTATCTCCAAATTTTAATGGTTTGAATGCAGGTTTCCTAGGTTAATTCGTAGGATTTGATTCTGTACAAACTCAGTCTCCCATTTTCATGCTTTTTCTTTTGTTCTCTCAGAGCTGAGGGGGAGTGAGATGCATTTGCGACATCTTCCAACAGTTTGAATTAACCTGGGTTCAAAAAAGAGCCTGATTACTGCCACCTCATTATTGCTACCTCATTATTTCCTTCTAAGCTTTTACACACAGGGGTTAATTTCCTTTATTTTAGGGGAATATTTTGGGGATACAAAATCTGGACAGGCCATTACCAGTTATTTTAAACACAGTCATAGAAATGTTTTGACAGTTGCAAGTGGCTTGGGATGGAAGTTTTGCTTTGACAGTGGCTTGGGGCTTTTCTGTTTTAACTGAGGATTAAATTTGGGTCAGAACAAATATGTACTCTCCCCATCCTCTTCCTTCAAACTTCTTTTTGTGAGACATGGGTGTTAATACCCATTAAGAAGACTGTAAAAGCTGAAGATTTTATTGTATTAAATCTCTCCAGTATCCTATTTTCCCCTATTTTCCTTGATCTCTGTCCCTTTGCATCTTAGATTAGGGTACCTGTTTAGGGTAAGAACTATGTCTTTGGGTAGCATTAGTCAGCTAATAAATCTTTGGAGACTTGTGACTGTTAATATTTTAGAAGTAGACTCTTACCTGCAACACTTATTTTTACCTAGTACATGTTTCAGTTCAAATTTTCAGTTCTTCTAGGCCTCCAGACCTGTATAGAAAGCTGCAGAGATCTGCTGATCTATAGCCACAGCACATCTGACCCAACATTCATGCAGTTATTTCACTGAAATATAATCTGAAACTAGGACTGTGTATGCTGCTGCTGATTTAAAACTTTATTTATGTGACTACTGTAGCAAAAATATATACCAATCAACAGTGGCTTCTATACTGATTATTGTCAGGTCATTGTCATGCCAGACTCCCTAACAGACCTAAAATTCAGACTCTGGACACAGATGTGGCACTGGTAAGTGAGAGCTTTGAGGTTTCACTGACAGGGATTGGTGAATCATGGACTGATCTGAGTCAAAGATGTTACTCTCAATTTTTTGTTAACCTGAGAGGGCTCAGTCAAGGTACATACAGCTGAGTAAAGTATGAATATGACAGATTCCTGTGTGAGTCACAGACCAAATGCTGTGGATCAAAAGCTCAGTGCCTGAACTTTGCACTGGGCTTTGTAAGAATAACTTGCACTTGTGAGTCCCAGTGATAACTGTTGCTGCTCTGGGTTCTGTGTTTGGACAATTCGGCAGCGTTGCAGCTTAGCACAGATACATTCACCTAGAATTTGTTATGTGCTCTGCCTGTCATCAAACCTGCATAGCAGTAGCTCTGTATGTAGTGAATAAAGAGATTGCTCTTGTCCATGATAAAAAAGCAGTGGAATATATGTCAGTTGGCTGTTTAGTTGTTGTACAATTCAGTTGGCTCAGTTGACTCAGATCAAGTTTTGTGATGCAACTGGCACTTCAGTTATTTTATGATAACTTTTCCCATCAAGTTCTATCTGTTTCAGAAGGGTGACAGATCTGAATTTATGGAACTCCTGTCCTTTGGTATTATCAGAAGGACATAGTTAGGTATTTTGAGTCTGGCAGCACCATTGGCTGTTTTGGCTGGTGGTGTGCAGGATGAGATGGGATTGGGCATTAGTACCTCCACAGATATGTTGTAGCAGCAAACATTTTGTTGTCTCCACGGGTTGTATCTACTGACAATATACTTGTGGTGCTGTCCAAAAAAGAGGGATATAAGTGGCGATGCATGACATAATGCTCATAATTGCTGTGTTTCAGTTATTGAGGGAATGCTGAATTGTATAGCATGGTCCTTGATGAGCTGCCAAATTCTGGTGCAGCTTTATGAAGAACTGAAACTTTCTAGCAATCATTTTGCTTACATGCCGCAACTTTTTACACTATTTCACAAGTTCTTAAATAACCCATCTTTCAAAGACTGTGGATCTACTATGACTACTCATTCATAAAAAGCCTTTTGTCTGAAGAGAAGTTGTTTAATGGACATTCTGTATTGATCCACTGTCTTGGCTGGGTAAAAATGGCCATTAAAACCGCAATAATTCCAGATCAAGTGTTTGAAAGTTCATGTATAATCTGCTCCTCTCTTTTAACCATTGAATCACAGAATGGTTTGGGTTGGAAGGGAGCCTAAAGATCATCTAGTTTCAAACCCCCGCCACAGGCAGGGACACCTTCCAATACACCAGGTTGCTCAAAGCCCTGTCCAACCTGGCCTTGGGGAAAAATGTCTGTATTTTTCTAGCAGTTGTTTGCGTTTTTTTTCGCAGAACAACCGCAACAGAATGTCAATAGACAAACTCAGTGGAAGCCACAGAAGGATAAAACGTGGCCCACTGATACCAAGTTTATTTGAAACTCCTCTCCTGTACACAGTCATGTGAGGCATTTCTGCTTGCAGCATAGTGCTACCCCACTTGTGTTAGTTACCTGTGGAGCACATCTTTTACATGCCACACGTTGTCTGGCTCTCAATCCACACACAGATGCATGCACATATATTCACATCACAGTGAGCAGAAGTGATCAAACAGAACTTTCTCCTCAACACTATGCAACAAAACACAGTCCAAATGTGAAGGAGAGAAAAGACTTTTCGACAACTGTGTTCAGCTATGCGTCTGTAAGTGAAAACAGGCAACTTTGTCTCAACACTAAGAGAATTTGTTGGTTAAAAGAAGATAATCAATATGCAAACCCCTCGTGTTGTATGCATAAAGTGAATGTGTTACATACACATTTGGTATTCCATAGCATATGTGAGATAAAATTCAATATGCAATTATGTGAAATTGTTTACTATAGTTGGTTAATTCTTCCCATTCTTTCGTACCTTAGTGTTCGATGATGGGGATTCAAGTCTGTGACATCTGTTCCTGACTTACAGTCTGTGGCTTTTAGAGAGTTACAAATGTTCGTTTGCAAAAGCTACATGGAAATATGTATCACATGTAACATAAACGTTGTACAGCATGCACGCTGTGTCAGCTCTGTTAACTAGATACTGACACTAGATTTATTGGAAGACTTGAAAATTCACCAAAACAAAAATACAGTCCTCCTCTCCAAGCACTTAGAGGTCCTTATGCATTAACATCTGCCCTTATAAAAGAACACTTAAATTGACTATAATTTTGGTATAATCTTTTTTTTTTTTTTTAGAGAAAATTTTGTTTCAAACAATGAAGGATGTAGTGGGATATGTTCCTTCCATTTTTTATTTCTTCTTAGACAATTTTTTCTTCTTTAATAAATTCATTACTGGAAGTGACACTTTTTACAATAGACATTTTGTTAAGTTCAGATACAAATTTTCACAAAATCATCTTGATTTTCCTGAAATGAAAACAATTTTAAGTATATTGTTAACATTTTCCTCCAGTGGTTTCAAATGGTCTATCTAAACACAGGCTGTGTTCACTATTATTCTTTACTGCCAATATTTGATATCATAGTTAAGGCTGTATCTTTCAAGCTGATAGCCATTGTTCTGTGAGTTAGCAGCAGAATATCATTGTTGTTGATACAATACATTTATAATTTCCTATGTGTTTCTGTATTGCTTGTATGATTGTCGCTATGAACTATCCTCACGATTTAGTTCAGTTTTAATCAGAGGCAAAGCTAGGCAATCTCTGTCTTATGTTTCTATTTGAAAACCAAAACATCAGTAGAAAAACTTTTACACAGAATACAATGAAACTGGGTGAAGAATCTACAGAAGCAAGCTTTAGCTTAGGTAAGCTAGTCCCCCTTGCACCATTTTACAAGTAGCAGAAAGAGACTCCTTCTGACAGTAGTTCCTTCCTAGTAGACAAGACTAGGGCAATTAATTTTTCTGAAGTTAGGCCTGTGGAAATTACTTTCAATTTTCTTTATTAGAAACAAGTTCTGCTTTGCATCAGACTACAGTATTCAGTGCTGGTAAAACACAAAATAGAGAATTACAAGTGTTTGGCATTATCAGATGATGCAGGAAAGGGAGGACATATATCCTGCTGTCTTTTTTGTTCCCTTTCCTTTTTAAGAGGGAAAGTACTTCAACCCATTCTTGCCATTTAACTTGAGGCAACCCTAGATATAGAAAGTGATTCTGTATTTTGTATACTGAATATGTAATCCCATTCTCATTTCTCACTGTCAAAGATATCTAGTGATCTCATGTGGAAAGTTCAGAGTGCTGTGTCATGGTCAGCATATTTGGTTTCTTTGGAACTAGGCAACCCCAGTGTATTCCAAATAACAACATTTCTTATTAATAGGGTTGTTTTTAGAGTATTGATAGTACTTGGCAGGAGTGGAGAACTGCATGCACTAGATGATGGCCTAGTTAATTGTGGAATTAGATTCTCCTTTATTTTGTAAAAGATGACTTGCAAATTCTTTCTCTTTTAATCACAGAAGCTTTTTGCAAGCACCAGAAACTAAACTGGGGAGGAACCTGTGGTTTTTGTTCTCAAGTCTGTTAACAATCCCATGTCTTGCAAAGATCCCACAGCTGAACTGACTTTAGGAGTGTTTGAAAACATCTGTTAATGCACTTTATTAAAACCATCTACTCTGAAGACAAGACCACAAGACCTAACCCAAAGTTCTCCGAAAGTGTCTGGAGAGCTTTCAGTGATTTCACTGTGCAATGGAGAAGGGCCCTAGACTCTTTGAGAAGGAAACCATTTTCAGTCAGTACAAAATGACTGTGATTCTGTTTAAAACCTCTCTTCCAGCCTCTTCTCCACTTCATCCTGCCAGTTCTGTGCTCACTTCTATCCTGATCAGTGTAGTGACCAAATTGGTTCTTAAACTCAAACTACAAGCTCCTCTTGATGTTTTTCAAAGCCTCCGGATACAGTTCCTTTTTCCTTCTAACAATTTTAGAATGAGCAGGGAGATCCAGAAATTCTTTTTCCTCTCCACATGCCAGGAGTTTCAGAGAGGAGAAGGGAAGATGAGCCTTCTTCCACAGTGGTAGAGGAGGTTCCTTTCTCAGGATATGTGCCCCGTTCTGCAGACTGGTGCAATGTTTATAAATGGATTTTACGAGTTCATGACCTATTTTGAAGCAAGTGCTGGATGCCAACACATTTTGTCCTGGCTCATCTGTGGAGAGCGAGCAGCTGTTGCAGAGCAGGTTCTCCACCCCAGCTTCTCCAATGGGTAAATCTAAGCTTCTGTCTGGATAAGAAGAGGTCTTGAATAAAAAGCTCTGGGTGAATCAAGTAGAAACTTGATGATATGCACACAACATCTTTGGGGTTTTTGTTGTTTGGGGTTGTTTTAATTATTTTCTGAACCTTCAAGAATGTTTATTCAAGTGACATTGTTAAAAGGGAGCTTGTAGAAAACCCAGTTAGGATTCTATAACTTTGAAGTGCTTACATAGCCAGATTTCATTTTACTCTTGCCAAAACATGGAAAAAAGAAAGGCAAATGGCTTTGAAATTTAATATTGAGTACATTTAATTAGATAGCAATTAGATTTTCCTACAACCGTACAGGTTCAGGGCAAAATTTTGCAAAGCCAACATAACATGAAAGTACTACCCTATTCTTGAAGTGCTAAAGAATGCATGAGAATAACCACGAGGTGTGTGTTTAAACTGTCATTTACACAGTTAAGAGGAATCTGTGTATAAAGCTTTTCTCTTGACTATGAAAATCAAAGTATGTTTCTTAAACATAGAGCCTTTTCCATGTCAGTTCCAGAGGCTGCAGTCTATGTAAAGATGAGGGATGCTGTTAGGCTAGTGATTTCAAATTGCAAGCTGAAATTAGCTGAAATTTCTCCTAAACTTCAGGGGATTTGCACACAGCCTGAGAGATTGGGCAGTGCTTAAGAGAATAGAGAACAAACTTCATGACATCTGTGAAACAGCGAGAGATGAGATTTGATTATCTGATCGTTGCATTTTTACCACCTTGGTGATTTAGCATCGTGCTCTCCTCCTCCTCTCAGCTTCCCAACATTTGCCAATAGACAAAAGAGATTTTTAGTTTGGTGCATGAAAATCTTGAAAGGACTTGGATGAGATTCCTATTAGGGCAGAAACAGACGTTGGAAGTCTGGTCTCATTCCATCAGCCCACAGAAACACCCCAAAATACCACATTCTGGGGGATAGAATGGAAAGTATCTAAAGCACCAAATGTGGCATCTGGAAATGATTTTTAAAAAGTACTCAAGATGGGTATCCAGTCATGTTATGTGGGGTAAGAGAGGCAGCTGGGAGATGTAAAAGGGAAGGCCTGAGAGCAGCTGAAAGATGCCAGCAGCCTGTTAGTGAGAGTGTCTGAGAGCTAAGTGGCTGTGTGTGATGATAAAACATGACAAAATGATAAGACAAACAGATGGAGAAAAACAAAATTTCAAACCCTCTGAAGCAAGGATGGATATGCAGATTCTGCTAACGCTTCTGAGTAAATGGATTTCTTTTTTTTTTCCTCCCTGCTTTCATAAGTGTCTCTTATTTTCACAAATGACCTCTTTCTGCGGAATCTGCAAGAGTAATTTTCTTCTGCCTCGTCCTCTTCTTGATCTTTTGGTTTTTGGTTGTTTCCTCCACAGAAAATAAGTATCTCTGAACAATCTCTTCACTTGTTAATAGTCTCTTAAGCCAGTATTTTAACTGTTTATTTTTCTGCTTCCTGACCTTATAAAGACTTTCCCTGAAACTCATTCTGAATGTGAAAACCCCTCAGTGGAATACAGTTCTCTGTGAAGAATATGTGCAGGTAGCTGTTGATTTTAATAGTTCCAAATCTCATTCTGGGTAGGATCTAAAAGATTTAGATGCCTTTGTATTCCAGAGGGCTAGCTGGAGGAGTTGGCAGGCTTGAAGGATCTGACAAACAGTCTCTAGAATTTGGCAGGGTCTAAAACAAGTTTGTAATAAGAACGTGGTGACTTTGGAAAGTAAACTATAGAAATGCACAGTGGGGCAGATTTTCAGAGCTTTATGCATTACAATTGCACATGCATTTTTGCATCTGTTTTATTATATATACAGCTCATAGTTTACTTGCATCTGATCGCATATTTGAATTTAGCATGGGTGTGTGCATCATAGTGATGTAAAGACGTATGCCAATATCGGTATAGAGTACCATGTTCTTTACCTTTGAAATTGTGGCTCTGCTGTTTTTCAGCTGTGAAAGCAGGAGACAGTATGTATGTCCTTTTTTCCCCCACAGATCATAAGGAACAAAGAGCTTATGTGAAAAGAAGAAGAGTACAGGAACAGATCTTAATAGATTCTGTCCCATCAAAAACAGAAATACAGCAACATGAAAAGAGAGATATGCTGTCTAGCTTCTCTGAAGCTGTTTGCTAATGACCTCCAATGAGCTAGAAAATGCTAGAGAGTGTAGTCTCAGCTTGAAGCCCGAGAGAAAAAGAAATAGCAGGCAGGGAGAAGGATGCAAAGAAAGTGAAAGAGGGAATGGAGAGAGTCAATAATCATTTTCCAACAACAACAAAACTCTAATCAGGCAGGAAATATTTGATAGCTTTCAGGCTGCCTGACCTATACTGCTATGTCCAGGAAGAGCAATAGCAGTTTTGGTGGGCATGAAAGTAGACTCACAGAATAAAATAGTAGAGCAAATTGAAAGGGGGAGAGGGCATGAAAATGCAGATTAAAATATGTTAAATTGGACTTTTTACAGAAGACATCTGAATGTTTACCACTTATTATTGGTGAAATACAATTCATTATGCAACATATGCTAATAATTTAAATAAAATAAAAGGGTTGTGTCAAAATGTTTACAATCCATTCTGATAAAATACCAAATGAGACAGAGAGAGCTAGAACATTTGCCAGGGAAAGTTATGCATGTCTGGCACAGGGAAAAAAACTTGGACTGAGTGAGAAGAAATTATCATGGTGCAAATTCATTGCTTTTAAAGAAAGCATTTGAATTATCTTTTCAGACACCTTAAAGCCTTTGACTGTGTGTTTTAAAAGAAGATCTTTTGCCTTGAAAGCCCTTGACATTATATTCCCCTAAAAGGAACAGTTAAACAAAAGCATGAACTTACCAGAAATTTTATGTGCAATTCTTACACTTAAGTAAGTTTCTGTCTCAGAATATGAAATTTCAGCTTCCCTTCCTCATTTTCTCCATGGTTAGCAGCAGACTGGGCAATTTATTATTCTACATTCTGGTGTAAATATAGATGGCCTCTGTTTAAAGAAAAAAAAAGAGTTTATGAGAAAGGAGTGCAGGTGCACTTATCTAAAAAGAAGTGAGATAGTGGATTTGAGAAATAATGGGGGAGGCACTGTCCAACCGTTGGGTTTTTTTAATGCATTGCCTTTGATAGTTCAAATAACTCTGCCTTCTACGTGTCCTGCTTTGCAGTGTGTCGGTTAAGAAGATCTTTGCAAGTGGCTTTGCACCACCTTGTGACTTAGGAGAATTTCCCCCCTAGAAAGCTGTCAAGGTTCATGTATCTGTAGACCTTGAGAAAGAAGGTGGATTTTGGTTGCAGAAGGAAGAATGGTCAGTTATAATTTTACTTTAGTGGTGGAGAGTCTGAATTTGCAGGACCTCCTGCAGCAGGAGCATGAACCTGTAAATCCAGGCAAGGTGCTATGAAATCTACAAACTAGAGATGCGCCTGGGAGGCTCTGTTTAAACGGAGTGCAGTATTTCAATCTCATAGTTGGCATGGTTCCCCCACATACTGCTCTTTGAGTGATTTTACTCCATACTGTTTCTCAAAAAATCCCAAGGTGGGGTGCTTTCTGCTACTTCTCAAGAATGAGAATGGCATGAGAGATTTCACCACTGATCAGTTTTATTCAGACTCTGGGGAATAAGCTGAGCATCACTTTAGTATTTATTTTTCCCCACCTCTCTTTCTACACCAAGTCATTATCAGAAGATGACCCAAAGTTCATCACAAACATGAATGTGCACCTACCCTTTTCTTCTTTAGAGCCCATCACATTGAGCAGCAGAATTCTCCTTCTGCTAAACACACACAGGTGCTGGAGTGTGTTCCCCTGCTATAAATTTCAGAGCAAGTCAATGCCCAGCAGAGCAAAGTGCTGTTTGGAGGGTTTACATGCAGCTTGCTCTGTTCAACAACAATGCCTTTGTGGGTTGTTCTCTGGAGTAGCCACATGGTCTTGCAAAACCAGGTAATTCTCTAAATACCAGGATCTGTGAACAGTACAGTAAAATAGTTCCTTTCTTGAGATCATTGCTGAATTAGGAATTAAATGTCAGTTAGTATCATTAAATCTCTTACCTGTATGACTGACAAGACCTGAGACTTTGCAGGTAACCCCGCCTAGATTTAATAACATCCCACTGAGAAACAATTTGTTTTCATGTTGCCTCATTACAGACTGTCCTCAGTCACCAAATGGACAACAACTACCTTTGTTCTCAGCCAGTTAAGACCTGAAGATCTGCTCCTAGTTGTTTAAACTCAAAAAAATTGTCCTGTCCTCGTAAATACATTAGTACCCCAGTAAATGTCAAGAATCCATGAAAGTCTTTTGATGTTTGCAAGTAATAGCACTTTCACCACCAGCACCCAGCAGACTGTACTTCTCACTCCTTTAGAGTAAACCCCTTTGGCCTCCAGCAGTTCTCTCAGGGTACATTCATACAGATCTTCTGTTTTCAGTCTGGGCTCTGGCTCCAGTCCCTGAGTATCAAGCTCATCCTGACTGTGACCAAAACTGGCCATTCTCTTGTCTCTGCAGCAATGGCTGTGGCAGTTAGCAACCAAAGTGCTGTGCTGAAACAAAATATCATTAACACAGTGCAGCTGCATTTCAAATAAACTATATCTTAAATGCAATAGAAGACAGAGTAGAAACTGTGCCTGCTTTTCCCTAATACTGCCATTCCCTGAGTTTAGGAAAGCCAGATTTCTTGAGCCTCCTCCACACACTGTTTGTATCTCTGCCAGCCTGTGTTCTTAGAGAACTGCTGGCAAGCACCACTGCTGTTGCTGAGATCAGACCAAGGCACTCCATGCAGTTTGCATTATATTTCAATATAAGGACAAGGTACAAGATCTTTGAAGCCAGCTTCATTCTTTGAAATTCCAGTGGGCACCAAAACTTCTTCTCCAGAAAGACACTACAGTGCTGTTTTGTTTGCCCTTTGCCTACTAGCCTTTATTAAGCTAAACCAATGCATTCACAAAAGAAAGCTTTGCAACTGTGGTGTGCCCTTCTCAGGTGCTCACTCAGCTGAGCTACTGGAGTCACATTGGGGAGCTCTCTTTTGACACAAGCCCTCCAAAGGCTGATGGGCACATTTCTGTTTTCACACTCAGCTGCAGCTCTCAGAGCTTTACGTTAGATTCTGATTTCTTTTGGCAAGATCACAGGTGTTGTTAGAGTAGACAGGAAAATTGCTGTTCTTGATAAGGTCAAAGGAAAACCAGTTTCAAGATACAGTAGTGTATGTGGAACTGGTGACATTTACGAAAGAATAAAGCCTGAAGATCTTTGTATTCTCTCTTACATGAAAAAAAGTATAAATTATGATGGCACTCAGGTTAGCAAAAGGATGCACTTTACAGAAAACGAAAAAAGAGTTTACTGGGTAAAGTCGTTCTTTAATGGAAAAAAGCCAACATTGGTGAAAATCAGGAAATACTAATACATAAACTTGCATACTGTGATACCTGAGACTTGGTTTATGAAGAGCAGGTTTTCCTCAGATAGTGCTCATAACATACATGCATGCTAAGGAATGCACACTACTCCATAGTATGTATATTGAAAAAAAAAATTTCTTTTGGACATTTCTTCCTGCACTAATGTGCTACTTAACATATTCCAAGGCTAGGAAGAGAGCATAGTGGACAAAGAGAACAGCCCACTTTTAAGGGTCCTTTGTCACTAGCGTAATGAAGAAATTACAGTATAATTGAGATGGGCCATCACTTAAAAAAGCTTTGGACATACCTTGAAAAAAAGTTTGTGCTTCTACTTGGTTGTGCTTTGGTTCCTCTTGCCTGGTTGTTTACATGTCTGCATAAAACATTCCCAAGTTGTCCAGCTGTTCTTAGTGAAAACAAGATTTGCCTCTAGATTTTCATTCTTTCTATCTTCATTCAGAAATATTACTAATGAGCAAATTAGGAGATGGATTCCAGTGGTTTGAACAAATAGCCAGGAAATCCAAATTTTTGGCAACAGTATGGTATCCGCAGCCTTGAGCAAGTAATCATAGAATCATAGAAGGGTTAGGGTTGGAAAGGACCTTAGATCATCTAGTTCCAACCCCCTGCCATGGGCAGGAATGCCTCAAACTAGACAATGTCACCCAAGGCTGTGAGCCTTGAACGCTGTCAGGGATGGAGCATTTACCTCTTATCTGTGCAACTTGTTCCAGTGCCTCACCACCCTCACAGTAAAGAGCTTCTTTCTTATACCTAACCTGAACTTCCCCTGTTTAAGTTTAAACCCATTCCCCCTTGTCCTATCGCTACAGTCCCTAATGAAGAGTCCGTCTCCAGCATCCTTATAGGCCCCCTTCAGATACTGGAAGGCTGCTATGAGGTCTCCATGCAGCCTTCTCTTCTCCAGGCT
>JANHGB010015387.1:0-15219 GCA_026283785.1 Coracopsis vasa | reverse complement strand
CCAGGCTGAACAGCCCCAACTTTCTCAGCCTGTCTTCACACGGGAGGTGCTCCAGTCCCCTGATCATCCTCGTGGCCCTCCTCTGGACTTGTTCCAACAGTTCCATGTTCTTTTTATGTTGAGGACACCAGAACTGCAGGTGCAGTTCTATTCTTCAAGTGTGTGATAACGATTGATTCACACCCTTTGCAAGTGCAGTGACAAAACTCTTCTAGCAGCTGAATGACAGATGATGGTTTCACTGAGTTGTTTATAATCTACTTCTGTCAGTTTTGGTATTTTGACATCTTTTGCTCTGATTTGAGCAGCATCAGTGAATTCAGAAGAAGGTCAACTGTGGATAGGAAGCACTGTTTTGTAAAGATTTTCCCAGATTTCATAAAATTTGAGATGAAAAACTCTGGGTTTTTCTTACTGTAACTGAAACATTTTACCCAGTTGAAGTCTCAAGTAGAAAGTGAGTGGGCACCTGCAAGAGCCTTTGCCCTGTATAGAAGAGAGGAGAACACTGCCAACAATAGCCATATCTAGAGAGGGGAGAAGAAGCAACAGGCACAATGAAGTCTGGTCCAAAGATTAACATGAGGGTAAAGAGCTATAGAGTATATATACCTCAGAGACCTCTCACAAATTAATTTAGATAGCATTTTTGGACTTTCAGATGTGTGGTGATGAAACAGACTTTGGTGGTTCCTCCCTGTTCCCAGATTGTTTAGGTCAAAAATGATAGTGTAAGCTAGCCCACATTCATGGCTTATCTCAGCAAAGTTGGCACATGGAATTGAGAAACATTCCTGACCTAATTTTCTTTATGTTGAGAAAAGCTGATAATCGTTCTATGTGCACATCTGCATGTTTGAACGCACTCATAATGATAGTTTACTTGTTATTCTTTGACACTATCTCAAGCTTCCTTTTTTCTCATAATTTTACACTGGGCTTTGGAGAAAAAAAAGTAGAATCTGCAAACAAGCCCCCAAAGCCCATCATCAGCCATAGTAAGCGTTTTGTAAATTCACACATAACCATGCTGTTTTCAAAGTCCTTAAAAATGTTTAGCTGCTGCTACTGACGGGTGTTTTCTTGGTTTTGCTAAATATAGTATATGACAGTATAATGAATCTGTTCCTTGGAATCCTTATGCCCAATAATTTGGTGTCGTGAATGTAGGGAAGTACCTTAAAAGAGCGCTTCCTCTTTGTTTTCAGGGATGTACAAAGAACAGCTGGATGTAAACTTGTAGCATGCTTCTTGTAAGATGGTCTTGCTAGCCAATAGGCTGTGATATGTGGTAATATTACTAATAATCTAAGGCTGAGTGGCTTTCCTTTTCTTGCATTATCCCATTCTTCCCATTCTTCTTACTGTATCACATTCACAGCAGTGTGTATTCTGGTGATAGTTACAAGTCCAAATTCCATTATAATCTTCAGTTTTTACTTGCTCAAAAATTTTTCATTAAAACTTTTCTAAGACTCTGATATTTTTACAGGTAGACTTTGCCCAGAGCCTGTTTCATTGCTAGTTTGAGGAAATACAACCTAATAGTTTGAAGTTCAAGCACACAGGAAAACACAAAACAAAAGTTACATAGTTTGCAATCTGAATTCACTTGCTTACATGTTTGTTTATACTAAAAACCTGGCAAATAAACTGAAATTGAACTGAAGACAATTCAAATCACAATATGCAGGCTCTTTAGGACTGAACCACAGGTTCAGAGTAGAATGCTTTCTCCCACAGAGTTTTGAGCATAACTAGGGAATTGCTTGGTCTGAAATGGCTCAACACCTGATGATAAAATAATGCTTCATTATTTTAATCCTAATATAGTCTTTTCATGTGTTTGAAAAATCCAAGAAAAATTAGATGCAATAAATTGTGGTAATGCCAGGCTATGCTTACTAGTTAACAGGAAAATACAAATATTAGGAAAAATTAGAATTCTAGCAGCCAGGTCATCAGTATAACCTTTCAAGGTATTACACCTTTTTTAATCTACATATTCCTTTGAAGTACTTCCAAGTTTCAATTTCTCCCTTTCCTCCCCTTGCCAAGGTACTCAGGAGTGGTCATTTTTCAGTGTGAAATCTCTTTTGAAGGTTTTGGAAACGCAACTGGAAATTGTATCATGTGTAATTTCTTCCTGCTTACATGTGTGCCATCTCTGAAGTAAAATGCTAACACTTTTTGCTGAGTATTCACCTATTTCACAATTAAGAGCTGCTATTTCTCAGTTACTTTATTTGGTCCTCTTCCTGTTGTGGCTTACCACAACACAGTCCCTCTCCAGAGCAGAGAGCATTCCCTTTCACACCCCACCCTGGGGTGTCTGTCACCGCCAGATGGAGGAAGGAGATGGCCCAAGGACATTGTTAGGGCTGTATATAAGTAGGGCAAAGATGCCTTTTTCATTCTGTATCAAATAATAGGTCACTGTGCCACATGGTTTTCTGAGGCATCAGTATCCTCTGTCTTCCATTCAGAGGGACCTTTGGATTTAATTCCTACTTGATATCCTGTCTTGCATGCAGACCCTCTCTGGGGAAGATCAGGGCAGGAAGATAGGAGAACAGAGCAGAAAATGGCATTTATTAAGTGTTTCCTACTCACCTCCTTGCTGGGTGTTTATATGCTTAGCAGAAAGAACACTACATTGCGCTCTGCAACGTCGCAGATCTTAAGGTCAGATTGCAAAAGGCAGTTTGGCAATGCTTCTCAGCAGGCAGGCTCTAAGCACTTGTTGAGAACAGAACATGACAGCATCAGCCCAGGGTGTTTGTGAGTGTACCAGTTCTGGACAACTGAATCTCATAATCCTCCATGGTGAAAAGAAGTCTGACTCCAAGTCTTTTCTATCACTTCTATTTCACTTCTGCCCTCTTTTTCAGAAGAAAAAGACCACTTTTGTGGATGAAAGAACAGCTCAAATTCTGCAGTCAAGCTTGTGCTTCTGCTGAAGTCTCTATACAGTGACAGCTGCAGTAATGAATTTCAATATGAAGATTATATGAATATTCCCCCAGTTCTGCAAAGAACTGGCCAAAACTGTCATGCATTTTACACAGGCTTCTTTCAGGCATCAGGTAGCAGCTGCTTATGGTCATTAGTGGCTTGGACTGACATTGCAATATTGAGTATTCCTAAAGATTACAAATTCATCATCAACTGGATCTCAGCAGCCATTTCAGTGCTTCCCAGTTCAAGTACTACCTGCAAAAAGGTGCCCTGGCCTTTAGGATTTTCTTAGCAACACTTTGTACTTACTTATAGGAAGGGTTCAACGACAAAGAAACTGCCAGTTCTGGAAGGGGACTGATTCAGGGACCTCCTGAGGAATATCAATCCATTAAGTGCATGGAACCAGATGGGCTGCACCTAAGGGTACTAAGAGAGCTGGTTGTTGTCATTGTGAGGCTGCTCACAATCATCTCTGAAAGGGTACTGGAGAGGTCTTCCATGAGTGAAGAAGGGCAGATAATGCATCCAGCTTCAGAAAGGGTAAGAAGGACAATCTAAGGAACTACAGAGCGGTCATGAATGTTGGAAATAATTTTTGGGCACATGAAGGAGGTGGTAGTGATTTGGAATAGCCAGCATGGATTTACAAGGGCAAATCTAATTGCCTACTGTGATAAGATGACTTCATCTGTTGATGAGGGGAAAACAGAGAATGTTATCTACATGGAGTAGATTACATGGAGTCTCCCATAGAATCTTTAGATATAGAATATCATAGAATAGAGTCTTTCCATGGAGTCTCCCATAGAATCCTTGTATCCAACTTCAGATGGCCCAGTCTAGGTAAGCAAAAACCTGAGCACATCATTGGCCAAAAGGGCTCATGCTCTCTCCAGAGGCTGGTTACAATGGAGTTCCTTGGGGGTCTGTCCTATCTGATATCTTTAGCAATGACCAGGAGTCAGTGGTAAACTCTGGCAGCAATGAAAGTACATCAGACTGTATCAACAGGAGCACAGACGGCAGATCAAGGGAACTGATTATTCCCTTTTATTAGATATCATTACCTATCATTAGACCACAGCTGGCATAGTGGGTCCAGTCTTGAGTCCCCCAGTACATGAAAGTACATGAAGTACATGCAAGTACATGCAAGTACATGAAAGTTGATAAACTTGAATGACTCCATTGGAGGGCCAACAGGATGGCTGGAGGTTGCAGTATGAGGTTTGTGGGGACAGGCTGAGGCATTGCGGTTTGTTCAGCCTGCAGAAGAGAACAGCAACTTTCCAGTTCCTAAGAGGAGGTTACCAAGAAGATATGGCTGGGCTCTCTGCCAAAGAATGAGAGATGAAGGTTATAAAAGAACAGGAGAAGCTTGGCTAGATAGATGGTAAAAAAAAAGAAATGACACTACAGGGATAATAAATAGCGGCACAGATTATCCAGGGGGGTTGTGCAGTCTCCACATGGAGGATTTTAAAGACCTGACTGGACAAAGCAATAAGCAACCTGGGACCTCCTGAAGTCCGTTCCACTCTGAATTGTTTTCTGGTAACTCTCAGGATAGATCTTCTCTGTGGGACTTCCTCCATTTAATATAGTTCATATCAGTCAATGTATTCCAAGTCAGTGCCTATGCTGCTATTCAGCCCACAGACCAGGAAAATTACATAAAAGTCTGCCACCCCCTTAGTTTTAACTAAACAAGATCTAAGACAACTCAAGCAAGAACATCACTAGACGGATGCGACAACATTTTTTTATTGTTTTAATACTAGTGAATAGATTAAGAGATCTGAAATATTGTAAAGCAATATACATACTGAATAAATAATATGCACAGGAGAGTCATGTCTACATTGTAACACTGGCTAGTATTCCGAATACTTAAAATAAATCCAGTGACATTGGATAAAGTCCATAAAAATGCTATCCTGTCTTCCCTTGTATGAAATTGTTCAAGTATAAAAAAATCCGATACAGTGTAAAATATTAAATTCCATTTCGGTCAAGAATAAAAATTGCAAGTATTGTAGTTTCACAGGACAATGTAAAGCAGCATTTTCTAGCAAAGGGGAAAATAGTCAGTCTACATACAGATGAGTGAGAAAACAGCACTAATGTATTTGAGAGGTCTACATGAAAAACTGGTAGAGGGAAAAAGAATGAACTAGAATTTTTTATGTAAAAACCTAAAAAAGTGTTAATTTAAGAGTACCCTCATACAGTGCACATACTGAATTTAAATAAATCCAAGTCAACATCCTTAGTTAATTAGGTTAATATTTAATATGCTACATCTAAGCCTACTAAATAATTTATGCCATGAGATGAATACATAATTTTACAGTGTCACATCTAAAGTCGCTTTCTTTAGAGTGCAGCATAGTAAAACTTTCAAAATAAATATTTCTTTTTAAATAGCATAACAATTAAGGCACAGTATAAATCACATACCATTAACCCTTCAAGAACTGCAGTCTTGGTAACAAAAGTCGCTGTTTGTGTACTGTATGTTTGCTAATAAATATTTTAAATATAATCCTGAAAAGATAATAAAATTGTACAAATGGTTTCAGAAACTAGAATTCCCTTAAAACAGTTCTTAAAAGGTTTTAATTCGTTAAGCTTCTTCCTGCCTTTATTCACATGTTACGAATAGATGCAATAAATAGAAAGAGAAGGCTGTTGTAGTAAAGGGCTGATCCTATTTTAGAATCAGAATAGCTGACACCAGCAGTTAAAGTTTCCCAAAAGTGAAACGGGATGGGAGGAGGGATTAGGATGTGACAAGCTCATCACATGAGCACGAGTGATGTGTTCTGTCCAGAACTGTCTGTGTTATTGATTGTCTCTACAGCTGTTGCACCCCTTACTTCCACATCACTTGCTCCATAGTTCCACTCATCCAGAGGACAGAGAAGAAAATAACTTTGGTGCCTGTCCGCCATCTTACTAGCCGGCCATCTTCCTTGGGTTGTTCGATGCCCATTAGTGAGACAGAGAGAAGGTACTATCTCACGAAGACAATTTCTGAAAGCTAGAAAGGACAATCAGTGCTTTAAGCTTGTTTCCTCTTAAAATGGATAGAGATTACATATTGCTGACTCAGTTTTTTCCCTGGTTCAAAGTTTTCAAATACCATTTTCTTACTTATAAAAGGCAGTTTTGCTTCCCTGATACTGTAAAAAATAATATACCTTTGCTTTTTTTGGTTCTTGGTTGGTTCTTTTTTTGTTTGAAAATATGAAGTCTCATTGCTACTCCTGCCACTCTTTCGTGACAGTACAGTATTGTTTTTCCCATTTTCTTCTGGCTCAATACTTGAAACTACACATGCCGCACTACCCCTCCCCTCTAGCAACATGATTTGGATGCATACTGTATGAAGACAGTGGAATAAAAATCTTTAGTTTTGCAATAGCATCGCTTTCCTTAAAGCTCCTTACTTAATACCAATTGTCTCTGATTAACTACTTATACTGGAAGGCTGAAAAGAGGAAGAGAAAGAAAGAGCTTCCTTCTGGAGTCCACCTGCTATTGCATACGGTCTGTCTGCAGCTGTTGGGGCTGGTACTGGCCAAAAGCAGCAGCGGCCGCAGCAGCCGTCCCAGGCGCTGCTGCGGTGATGGGCTGCTGCACCGCGTAGCCGTAGCCCCCCGCTGCCACATACCCAGCAGCAGCAGCCGGCGAGGCAGCGTACGGGTACTGCTCATAGGCGGCCGCAGCGGCTGAGTACTGGGCATACGCAGCTCCGGTGTAATCGATGTAGGGTGCTGTGGAAGCAGCGGCTGCGGCGGGCTGCACGTGGGGAATTACCACTCCAGGCTGTACAAAAGCCTGTGGATAGACATAGTGAGCAGGTATCCTGTTGAAAGATGGAAGAGGGAGTTAGAGTCGATACATGAGTCGGTGCCTAAGCATCATATCCATACGCCGAACTAAAACAAACTCAATTTAGTTGTTGTTATGTGCATAGGGTTGCCACAATAGCTAGACTCAATGGACCAATTATCAGTTCACTGGCCCGAAGAGATGCATCGCTCCAAAGCACAGCATTATAGCTAAATTAAATAGGAGTGTTTAATATTCCTTGAGGATATTATGTTTAATGCTATTAAAATTGTTAGATGGACCAGGATTACTGATACTAGTTTTAAGACAACTCTGAAGGATTAAGCGTGATTATTCCATCTGGAAAATTGCAGTACTTGTTTTTCAGATCACCTGTAAGTCATTTTTATTAGGCTGCTTCTCACTTAACTACTTGTCTCTTAGTAAAATTATTTCCTGCAATACTTTTATTATTAGTAACCAAGCGGTTTGACAGCATCACTATAATGAGTTTGACAATAGCGAGTAAGGCAACAAAATGCTTGAACCCTGACTTTATGTAAAGTCGTCCCAGGGAGGCAGGGACAAAGTGTATTGTGGCAACCCTACTTAAGTTGCTATGCAGACTCGGCACACATTAATTTCTCTGCAACCTCAGTCACCCTTATTAAAAATAAGAAAAAAACCAACACAGGCGACAAAGGAGTTTAAATAAAGTTCACAAGTGTGGTAAACACAGCAAGAATCACACTTTCCAAACGAACGATAGTGCAGCTCACTCCGTCACAAGAGGCCATTGAGGGGAAGCTACATAGATGCTATTAAAATCCATAACAGTGACTCCTAAGTACATGTGCATCACACTTTTATAAAAGTTGGTAAGGACACAAGGGTCAAACCTGTTTGATTATCAGGCCACTGATGTCCTGTTTTGTGCCAGCTTGTTTATTTCTATGCAAGACATACAGCATAGAGTTTTTTGGGAGGTGGGCATAGGATTAAGTTTAAATAGATCTGGTGCTTAACAAAAGCAGAAAAAAAAATAGATAAAATTACAGCTTAAGAAATAACCATTCTGAACAGATCAATACACATTTTTCCCATCTTCTCCAAGTCACAAAACTTGCTGCCTTGGCTTGTTTACTTAGCCCTTCAGTTTTGAAATTGGTCATATCATTGTCTTAGCACATAAGTGTACATACAAGTTCATCTCATAGTCGTATTTTAGCATATAATATGATTTTTAAAAATAATACACTCAATATAATTCTCATTTTACATTCATAACCCTGTCTTGCATCTGGATTTCCACAGACAAGTCCTTCATATATACAACTCTTTTTCAGCCAGTGAATCTTTATAAATCCGTGAAAAACTGCTTGTGCAGATTAACTACCCTTTCATACTGAACTCTACCTTTACAGACAACTCTGAAGACTGCAGCAACCTTTTAGCGCACTGTAAGCACAGATGCAAATTGCAACGGTAAAAACTGACGTCTTTTCTCCAAATTCAAGATTTATGGAAAGAGGGCTTTTTTTGCTTGTTTCATTTTTAAAATAACTTCAAGATTTACTTAAATGGTCAACAAAGAAACATTTCAATCAGAAGGGACACTGTTAACTAGATTCATACCAAAACATAGTTTAAAGTAAATGACAGTCAGGCTTTAGAACAGAGTAGTTTTCTTTTTAAGAAAAAAAGGAGCTGAGTTGATGGACTAGAAATATTATCAGAGAGAAATGTTCAGTTGCCGTGTTTAAGACATGAACACCACAATCATAAAAACCCAGCATGTCAATGAAATTTATTTCCTACTGTGTAAAGGGAGAAATGAAATAAAAAGAACAAAAAAAAAGGAGTGACAAATAGCGATTGGGAAAGGAAAGAAAACATAAAACAAAACCATAAATTGGGTTTTTAACACTCACCTAATTTATGAAGTGATTAGCCAGAAGTGCATTTGAAGCATACTTAAAAGCTGGCTCTGTGCATTTAAATACACATCATTACCTGAGCTCTCCACACAAAATGGATGAGCATAAACAAGTGGTTTGTATTGGTCACCCATCAAGTACAATCCTAATAAATATAACAACACATTTTTTAAGTATTAAGGAAAGAGGTATAAAACCAAATCTGAAGTCACCAAGAGCCTCTTCTGCATCATTAAGAGTCCATTTAACACCACATCAAAGGAATCTTTACATACAGCATTTATGAAAGAGGGTAATTTTAACAGAAGAGACAGTAAGCAAGCTTATCGAGCCGCTTGTGTTGACTTGAATTGATGTTAGTAAGATTTTCTGAAGACATTAGGTCACTTGGCCATATCCTTGAACAAGAGAGAGATACATGTGCTCCCACTTACATTCTTGTGACTTGTTTTATTTAAGCCAAGAAACTAACAGGTGGTGAAGTTATGAAACATTATCTGTTTGCCACATCTTACCCTACAATAAACATAAACCCTGTGCAGGCTCCTCACCACCATGCCATTTCACACATGATGATTGACAGCATAAGCTGCAGTGGGGCTATTTTTGATCATCTGTCATGCTACAACTGTTTTGAGTCGAGTAAAATGGCTTTATATGGCTAAAGTAAATTTTTACCTACTGCAGAGGCCAGCATATGTAGATCTCAGCCATTCAGAACCCAACTGCTTTTATGCTCTGCCAGGTCAAAAGCTGAAAAAGCAATTCCCAATTGCCCTAGATATCCTTAGTATTCTTAATTTTAAATAAAAGCTGCTTCTTTGCTTTTGAGAGTAAGAGTGGGAGAATTACACATGGTTTAAGCTTTCTTTCTGGGCACTAGTTTTTATTTTGGAATGTGTATTTACTCTTTTACGCTTTTGCAATAAAGGAAAAGGGAAGCCACATTTAACTTTAGCAGTAACTGTAGCTTTGGGATATTCAAAATTGAATGACATACTCTCATGCTGTGTGCCTTAAGACCTTCATTGTTGTTATAACAGAAGATTTATGTTTAACTAAGACCTCAAAAGTAATACTACAAACAATAATAAAGTGAGAGCTATTTGTCTCAATGGAAGAAATTTATCAGTAGTAGCACATCATTAACTTTCAATGTTAAATTCATGTGAAATTAGGTATTTAACTTTGATCAGACTGTTTTGCTTTGGCCCTTCATTGGCATCGTCTGGTTTTGTAAGCACAGTTAAGGAGTAAACTTTCACCAATGCACAGCTTTCCTTATAGCTGAAGTAGGTTACATAAACATCAAGACATTCAAGACCCTTCATATGCTTCCTTTTAAATTTGTGTCTGATATCACTAAAAGGACATTTAGCATTCAGCAGCTTAACTTCTGACTGTTCTGACTTCATTCCCTCTTTCCAGATTATCCATAGTTTAGTATTAGTCTATCATTAGGCAGGTATTTTGATCATAAACTCAAGAGAAGGCTTTTCCTTCTCACTTAGGGAAGGCAGAATTGCCTATCTCTTTGAAGATACTACCAAGCGGATAGTATCAGCTAACCATTTGATAATGAACTTAGTAACTTTGGATTTAACTTTGGTATTACTAAAATCAGCAGGAATGTTCTTATTTTGATTGAGGAACAAGTTTTAGACACAAAATAAAGGGAAAAAAAAGTCTCTCCAACATAACAAGTTGCATCCTACACCAGCACGTCTGTATAACCCCATATTTTCCCACCAATATTAAAGTAAAATTTACATAAGCAAAATGAGAAAAGCTATCTTTGGATGCAAAGTCATCTTCCCCCTCCATAAATTCCTACTGAATCCTGAGATAGTACTTTAATAAACAATCCTGAAAACAGAGCTGTATAGATAACCAGTGCTGTGATCAAACAGCTTTCTATGAAGCACACTGACAGTAAGATAGATGCTGAATGTAAAGAGCAGGGAGACATGTTATTTGGAGGATAAACTAATCTCTGCAGCACTGAATAAAGAAAAATTCCCAGCTTTTTAAATGCTTCATTCGTGGAAGCTAATCTCCTTTCTGTCTCCCTCCACCAAAATAATGTTGTACTTAATTCAGAATACTGTATTTCTGCATCTTAGTAAAGGTAATGAAAGTAATGTAACATAATCCAATTATTTTCAATTTCTTCTTTGGTAGGTGGGGAGCTGTATTAAAACACTGCTGCCCATGCCAGAGTATGGCAGCACCTCACTAACCTGCACTCTAGTAGGGGAAAAAAAAAAAAGAAAAAAAGGAAAAAAAAATCCAACCATTTGGAGGTTGTGTGTATGGATTAGCAGAGTACTGGTAGTGAATCACCAGTACAACCCATTTTACACAGCATGTTAGTAAACCGTGCTTTTAAAAGTGCAACTGCACAAGAGGAAGAGGAAAGGCTTTAAGGTGACCATATATTTCAATGCAATCCATGTATCACCCTCTAAGAGTGAACTCTTTAATAGAAGATTCAAGAAAGCACTGAATCAAGCCTTCTTACTGTCAAGGAATATAGTGAATGAAGATGTTCATTCATCCTAATGAATGCTGTTCTTCTTAATCTGATCTACATTCTTCAGAAAAGGTACACTGGAAATTTTGAGGAGGAAGCAGGATTAGTAATCTTTGTTTGCACATAGTGAGAGAAAGGCAAAAGCCAAGGATTAAAAATGCCACCAACATTCCCTTTCTTCACATGTATGTACATTGCATTAGATATAAAGCCTTATTCACCCTCCTGGAAGAATTTCCCTGACTTAAGCACATTTTACATGATCTGTTGTTGGCTATGGGTAAGGAAAGCAAGAGCGAGCTATACATTTGCACAGTCCTTTATGCAAGGGATTGCTACAGGTTCTCCCTTTCTACTGTGCTCAGCAAATATTCAGCCTCTCCATGGCTGATCCCCATGCAATCCACTGGTTCCTCTTTGCAAGAAGTACTTTAACAGCTCTGGAAACAGTGCGCTGCACCTCCTGCCTGATCACAAACTGATCACTGCGTGTACGCCATCATCTCCTCATACTTCAAAGCCGTTAAACAAAATACGGTAGAGGATAATCGTAAGAAGATTAAAAAAAGTCAAAATGTTTTCCACATCCTCCCTAGGTGCCTCAGAAGAATCAACACTTTCTTTTAAAAGTACGTAAACTTCCCAGGAAAACTTTTTTCCTACAGTTTTGAGGACGAGAACTGTTTCCTACCAATTTAACAAATCAAACTACCATTGCTCTGTAACAGATAGGTACAATATTCTAAAGCTAATCTAGTCAAATAAACAAAATACATCTGTGACACATTTTCCCTACTTTACTGTTAGCTTACTCATTAATTAGCAAAATACATTATTTTGCAACGAGTTTCTCAGTCAGTGTGCATTAGTGAAGTGACACTGTATGGAAAGTTTAAAGCAGACTTCACCTCCTAATTATATGCCTGTAAGAAGCAAGAGTTAGATCTACTTTGAAATAGCATACTCAAGTAAAGGAGAAATGCGCTACATATTAAAGATATTGAGGAAAATAATTTCACATTAGAAAGCCCAAATAGACGCACATTGTTAATAAGGAGCACTAAATACAAAACACAACACTGTACCAGCTGCTACTAGGAATAAAATTAACTCTATCCCAGCCTATACTAAGACACATATTGTCAGCCTTCGATAGAAATTCAGGGCTGAACACGTAAACTTCTCATTCTGCTGGGTTAGTGCAGACAGGCTTTTATGCTCAGAGACCTGTTTTGTCACAATAGTAATTTTGGACAAGGAGACCCTATAGACATTTTTTATTAAATAAAAAAAGAAAAAGTCATGTTGGGAAAATAAGTTCCACCAGCTGAGCTGAGTTTCAAATAAATCTGTAACTAATAATATGTGTGTTCTGCTACTGTGAAAATCTTTATAGGGCTAATCAGTCCTTAAGGAACCGTAAGTCAACTTTGTCATGTAGGGTGATTGCAGTACAAAACCTCCTACTTACCCTTTCTTCACACTTGTTTGTTTTAATTTAGTTTACTACTAATTGGTTTTTAATAATTATTAATACTTAAAATCCAAGAGTGCCTATTTGTCTGGAAGTGGAATATGTCATCTTATGTATTAAGAAAGCAAAATATTGTGCGCACAATCTTCAAATTTTACAACAAAATTACTTGTTTAATGTCACTTTTTTTTTTTTTAACTTCTCAAATATATGGCTCATTCCTATGTTCCCTTACCTAAATGAATTGATCCACCTAGAGAGCCTGGTAGCTTCTCATTTCTATACAAGTGTACGAGGCTTGAACTGGAGCGAGGTGGTACAAACAGTCCAGCACACTGCAACAGTTCTTACTAAAAACCCAATATGATAAGTTCTAGACTATAATTAATAAGTCTAGCTATAATTTTGTATCTGCATTTATTTTAGGCCTGTGGACCTTTCTCTTAAAGGGAAATTATATTGGTCTGAGTTGTCTATAGATCTGGGACATTCACAGGTGTGTTTCTGCAGTAGCCGTATGTTCTTGTTGCCCAGTTGCAACTTGACAACTGATAATAAGCCTGAGACAAACATCCCTTCTCCAATGACTTTTCCCTAAGAAGCAGAGAGCACGGAGGTTCACTATTGCCTTATAGAGAAAAGCTGCTTGTGAGTGCGGAAGCTATGTACATTGCTTCTTTCAAACTGTAGACGCAGATCAGTTATAGAACATTATGATGGACCCCAGAGAGGTCTAGAGTGGAGAAAAATAGTCTTCCTTTTCCAAGGCTTCCTCTCCAGGAGACATGCCCTTAGTTTTCATTGCCCAGCACATTACATTTCAACATGGGATAGCAGAAAGATGCTCATCAGCAATTTGACCCTTGCATTGGAGGACTCCAAAAATGTTCTACTCTCTCATTATGAGAAGGGAAAAAAAAGAGATTTAGAAGTTGGTTCAGTGTGTCTCTTTGGTTCATGCTATTTGACAACACTCATGGCCTCGAAAAATCATTTGCATTTAAGAAGAGGACTTTACTGTATGACTCAGAGATGTCTTTGATGTAATCCCATTGATTTCACACTCTACTCCTCCACCTCCCTAAAAAAATCCTCTTTCCCTGAACACTGGACAAATAAACTGTTTCCTTAGAGAAACCCTGACGTTTATCTCAACAGTGAGTTCATTGCCTACAAATATCTACCTCCTTTCTTTCAAAGCTATATTTCTAACTCCTTTTTCTGTTTTTTAACTACATCAGTAATACACAAGACATCAAGGCACAGGAGCCCTTCTGCCCACACAAGAGCTCTGCTCAGAGCTCACCATGCAATTCGATAAACTAGGCAGTAATCCTCACTATGTACAGCTGTCTCACTGCAAAGCTTAGTCACCTTCATTGAATTCAACAGGAGTCCTTACTGTTTTCATTACTTTTAATAAGATGTCTCATAGTTTGAGAGCAAAGATCTATTTGATAATGGCCATTAGCACCTTCCAGCTTAAAACAGCATGGAATACCATTGTTATGGGACAATCACTAGAGCATGTCTCACTGTTCTTTGCAACATATTGTTTAGTTCTTTTTTAAAAGCAGTTTCTATTAAACAACAATTTTTGCTGTCACATTGAACAGTAGCTGCAAACAGACTTTTTCAATATATTGGAAAACACAACCATTCATGATGTATATAAGAAAAGATGAAGCAGTTAACCAAATTAAAAGGCAAGTTATTGCCAAGGCTCACATCTGTTTCATGAACATGTAACAATCACTGGTTTCTTTGCATAGCAGGGAAAGAGGTTATACATTTTCTAAGAGGTTGCTACATCAGCATCAGAATCCATTATCACATTTCCATGAGTTTTCACACACAATCTCTTGGGATGACAAATTATTACACAATTTAATGTGTTTACTCTTTTTTGCATTAGAAGAATTATAATAAGCTTAGCTGAAAGTTTCATTACATATAATCTTGACTCTTTTGGTCTAAGTACCCTTATCTTTTTTGGTCTAAGTACCCTTATGTTTCACACAGTGGAAAAAGAAAATCTGGAGGTGCCCTGTTATTTAGCAATTTTTTCTCAGCTGGATGTCATGTTACAGATTAGAAGCCAAATTTTGTTTTAATTCTGACTGGAATGGGTCTTTTCTTAGGAGGAAGGCTTTATTACTGACATTTTTTACATTTCCACCATTCCCCTCAAAAGGAGAGAAATATTGTCTTGCAATTAGTGGGAAAACATCCTAAAGCATCACTATACTCAGACTCATTCTTCTAATTACAACTAGCCAAAAGCAAAAACAATGTGGGTGGAGCAGTTTCATCATTTAAGCCCAGACAGTAACCCAGAACCATGCAGCCACTCGCTCACTCTCCCTCCCTCTTCCTCCCCCGGCTCCCGGAGGAATAGGGAGGAGAATCGAAAGAATGTAACTCCCACGGGTTGAGATAAGAACAGTCCAGTAACTAAGGTGTAACACAAATCACTA
>JANHGB010015386.1:0-26077 GCA_026283785.1 Coracopsis vasa | reverse complement strand
GGATTCTCTCAGCAGCTTCCAAAATAGAGTATGACTAGAAAAGCTCTTTGAATTTCCAGAAGCCCATACAGATGGAACTGCCATTCCTTGTAGCTTCTCTGGCTTTGCTTCTGCCCTAGATTTCAGATAATCTGGATAGCTATCATGATTTTCACCCCTAGTTATCAAAAAGCCAGTTAGGTCTTCTAATCTGTTATTTGCATTTACTCACTGTTCTCATACTGAGTGGTCCCCCAACTTTAATGAAGTGGAATGAATTAGGGAAATGCTATTATCATTTACTTCATAAAATGGGAACCAAGGTAAGGACAAATAAAAGGCTTTTAAAAATTTCTCCAGATAGTTTCACCAAGATCATGCAGGATGTTGAGACAGTGTTGAATGCAGGACAATGAGATCAACCCCTAAAATTTCTAACTGCAGCGGAGTAGCAAATGCAGATAAAGAAATGTCTTCCATGTAATGTGAGGAATCCTCAACTCAATGTCAGTGGAGCTTGGACTGGAACAGGAAAGACCTGAACGTGTGTGCAGCTATTTTCCAATGCCTTGTGGTTGACTCTGTTGTGAAAACAAAATTCTGCACGTGGCAGTCTAATGCTGTATCCCATGTTAGGCAGATGGAACAGGATGTTTTTTAAAATCTGTCTTTTTTTTTACCAGAAGTAAGGTAATAACTTATCTGAGGTTGGAAAGCAGTTGGGAGGAGGAGGGGACACATGTGAAGAACATGTCCTGACCTTGTACTCATGGTTTCCTCTCTTTTCTTTTCCAGTGAGTATGTTTTTGAACACATTAACCCCCAAGTTCTATGTTGCCCTGACAGGCACTTCCTCATTAATCTCTGGACTTATTTTGGTAAGTACTAGATACATTAATATCACTTTATAAATTGATTTCATTATCCAGAATGGGATTTCAGGCATTATCCAGATTAATGGGTGTCTTTCTTTCCCCCCTTAAACTTACATTTCTGCAGTACATAAAATTTGTATTTCTTTACAGAAAAGAAAGTATATTCTTTTTTACTGTGGGAACAAAATAAAAGAGAAAATGTTTCAGTGCTGTATGTCTTTGAAGGAAACAAGTCTTAAAAGACAATGTGCCCCACTAACAACCTTACAGTAATTCTTAACAAGTATTTGCACATTAGGTGTTTCCATCGGCAAGTACTACAGAAATAAAAAGGCAGGTAAAAAGATGAGGAGAAGAGGTTCCAACTGTCTCAGCTTAATTACAGCAGGATCCTAACTAGACTGTATCAGTTTGGTGTGGGAAATCCACACCTCTCACTTCCACATTGCCTGTAGCTGATGTAGACAAAGAAATTGCATCCTTAACTTCTGAATGCCTGTGAGATTCATCCCTTAGATGATTTCAGGTATAAAGCATCAGGTGCACTGCTGCTGTGCCTTGCTCTGGGGTTTGCTTGTAGCAGAAAGCAAATACTTAATGTCTGCACTTTGGGCATTCATCATTCTTGTATGGATTGAGCCCCAAAGCACAGGACGGAGCTCCAGAGATATCAATGCTTCTTTCAGCGTAAGAGCAGGAGCCCAGCATTTAAGACTTGGATTCAGTTCTTCACAACTCAAATGCATGGAAGAAAAATACTGTTTCATTCAGTACTGTCACTCAGAAAGAAGAAATGTTTAAAAGGCCGGGCCCATCACCAAGATGAGAAGGAATGGTAGAAATAACACGGTTCCAAAGGCACAATTCTGTATTAGAGAGTGAAGACAGAGGGAGGAGGTGGCACAAAAAAGACACTTTGTGCCTTATGAAAATACCTTACAGAATCAAACAGGAACAAAAACCCTGAAGAGAGATCAAATGTTCTGTAACTAAATTCTGTGTATAGCATGATTGCAAGTGTAGCTACATTTTATGCTGTAGTCATGAAGGCAATTTCTGAAGAATAAGTCCTGTAGGAGACTTGTAAGCAAGAAATTTGTAAGTGCTGTACTTTGATGGGAAGTACAAGAAGAGAGTGGCAAAGAGTTTTCAAGAGTGTGGTATGAAGAAGGAGCAAAAGAAGACTGATAGAAACCTTCCAAGAAGAGATTATACTGAGCAAGCCTTAACCGAAAAAAAAATCACTAAATGCTGTATGACAAAGTCCATTATGATCAAGTTGAAGGGCCAGTGAGGTGATGGAGGCATAGACACAGATTGTAAGAAGATTGAAAACCTTCTTTTGTGGACCTTTACTACTGCTACCAGTTGTTGTTTGCTTTTCATAGGCCACCATCCTAACTGTGCAAAAGATACATAGGTCTGGCAGGTAACAGCCAGGAAACCTAGATTGTAGGGACCGGTATCCAAGAGGGACATGTGGTCTGTAAATTGGATGATGAAAAAGGAACTCGGCAGATACGGTCATGGAAAGAAGGAACTGCAAGTTGAACAACCATATATCAGGAAAGACAGCCGAGTAAGTCCTAATGAGGTAGTGCTAGTCTGTCACTAGCCCAGTTGTGGTTCAGGTTAATAATCTCTTAATCATCTTGCTGTTTACCAGTGGCCATTAACATGCTGACTTGCCCTTATGACCACACACTTACCTGTCACACTAAACAGCAGCTTCAGCTCTAAAGGATTCTTAGTCCTGCTAATGGTATTCAGTGAAACTCATCTATAAAATAAATATTCTCTTGTCAAAACTGCATCACTGGGGTATTTTTCAGACTAGATGTACTACTATTCCTTGGAATTTTCCACCATATGGTCTGGCAGATTTCTTTCCATTATCAGTTGGCTGCAATTCCTAATCAGAAGGAGAAATCACAGCACTGCAGGTTATGAAATTATGGAAAATTCCATCATTTCAGAAGTGTGGTAACCGATGGGAAAGTGAATGCTTTTCCTATTTCATGTTTGGTTCATGTAACAATGACTGTGCAGAGTTCAGCTTTGGGCAATTGCATGCTACGTGACTCCTTTGCAAAACACTACTCTCCCTTCTTATTTTGTCTCTTACTTTGTTTTCATTCTTTAGGTGAAATTCTGGCTTTGCTGTAGGCAATGTGACTTAAATGGAGCACGGATTTCAGACTTTCTTTTTTGCATGGCTCAGAACTGTACAGAAAATACTTTTCTATCTCAAGCATTCTCCCTAATAATTACTTGACTACAGCACATAGTTTAAAATGAACAGTTTAGCATATATTCAGCTCATGCCTCCATTATTTTAGGCATCAAAACCAGGAACCAGATTAAGTTCCAAGCTGCATTACAAGTATTGTATTGGAAACTTGGTTCCGCCACAGTTACTTTTAATCCAGTAAAAAACAGGGTTCTGTCTCACAGGATACAATGAGCTGCATTGTGTTCAGTGTTTGAGAGGCGAAGGTTTTCCACAGGTAGGGTAATAAAACTGTCATGAAACACAACTGACATCCAGTAAATGCTGTGAACTGGAACTATGTAAATGGCACTGAGATTTCTAAATAAGGCTGCATATTTAACATACAGTTATCACCAGAGTGAAAGCTGGTTAGCAAGTGCAGGTGGCATTTGCACTGCAAACTGAAGCAGTCTCAGTTCTAACAAAGCACAGGCAGAAGTGAACCCCAAGAATGCCTTGTTATTCTACTTCAGAGCCTGGGACAATAACAAGAGTTTTCTGATACACAGTGAGAAATATTCTGCAATGAACAAGTACCAGGTCTTTCAGAAAAAATAATCAGAAAGCAAATCTACAGAGGCAGAGCATGGGTGCTGAGTTCTCACACTGGCTAGCACTGAGCAGCTGGGCTGTCTGCTACGACCCGAGTGTGTGTATAGTATGTGAGAGTCCCAGCCTTTTGTAGCCAATAGTACTAGTACGGGAAGTCTGAGAGAGAGGACCTGAGTAACCCAGAAGGAACCTCTCATTTTCTGTAGATATTAAGTGTTCTTCTGCTTGTTTCATTACCTTTGTGTAGTCTGCTGCAGAGGGGCAGAAACGTGACTGAGTTCTGGGTGTTGACACTGATTCCAAGAAAGTCTGACAGTTGTGCAGAGACAATCTTTGGTGGCTGAAAAGCGATACCTGGTAATTGTTCAAAGTTCCTGCTCTGCTCAGCAGAGGCTGACAGGTCAAGGAGGGCACAATCCCTGTGGGGAGTTCCTAAGAAACTGGAAACACTTGCCGAGGAGCAGATGAGAGAGGAAGGGTCTGTAGGAAGGTGGGCTATAATCCAGTCCACAGACAAGAGAGAGGTATCATAAGTAACTGGGGTTTACCCAATGTTGAGAGAAGTACTACACTTAGCCTTAAGTGCCTATAATATAAGCAGTATATTACTTTCTTTCCCATTTCTGTATTTCCAGAGGTAGATGAAGTGTAAGTAAATAGCTGCTCATTAGCACTGCATGTGTCTTCCTTCTCATGCTGACTTCTTGAGATAAGACAAGTAGGTGTTCGGTAACCAGGAGCAGAGCCTAAGAGGATGCTAAGCTGATGTATTTAATCCAGAAGGAATGGGGCTACATAGCCTTCAAGACTGTTGTTAAGGGCACTGAAAGCATGATCAGAAGCATACTGTTTCCTAGGTCCAAGCTGGGCAGGACTGGAAGCTCTGCTTGAGTCTCTGGCTACCCCTAACAGCTAAGTAAAACAGACCTGGGGCTTGCTTTTTTTGGAAGGCAAGTAACAGTGTATAGTTCCATATGGATAAACACTCTTGCCTCTCAAAACAGGATGATCTTTTCCATACTGTTTACTGGAAACAGCCGCTGGGCTTTGATATACCTAGAACGTGTCCAGTCATTGCCTGGGAGGGTTGGCACAGGCCAGGCAGCGTGCTAGCAAACAGACAGCACGGATGATGGAGCCAGCCAAACCTGTGCTGTGGTCCTGTTTTATTTATCAAATAGGCTTAACCATGGAATCAAGTTCTACTATTGATATCCTGTTCCTCAAGAAAGTAAATTTCATTTAAATCCATTAGATGGTTGTTACCACTGAGGTAACTGTATTAGGAGAGTACTCCAAATCTTCAGAGACCTGGAAGAGGCTTAATGAAAACTCGGAGCTGTGGAAGTTGCTCCTGTAGTGCTTCTCTTGAAGACTCGATACATGTACACTAGAAGAGGCCTACAGAGATCACTGTAAGAGAGGATGCCTGTCTTGGATACGATTAACAGGAAAGCATAATTCAAAACACTGATAGACATCACTACTTGGTTCAGTGAGAACCACCATCAAAACCATCCCTTGTGAACTGGTGCATTTATGATAGAATATCTGTTCTGAAAAAACAGGCAGGAAGCTCAGATATACAAGTGATGCAGAATAGATTTGTTGCTACACAGAGAAATAAAATGATCCAGGATTTTGAGCAGAGATAAGAAAGAGGATGACTGTAACATTTTCATTGCACAGGGGAAGAGAAGTATCTGCCCAGAGAAGCAAAGGCAAAAAAAGTCCAAAGCAAATATCTGAAATGCATTGAGAAGACTTGTGAGTGATTAACTAGCTTACTTAACCCAAATATATTTGTCACCTTCAGGTTGCTTTTTCATAGCCATGCATTTTTAGAAATCACCAGTAAGGATTTTCCAAAACAAATATTCTTACATTAAGGATTTTACCCAATTAAAAAATTCTAGATCTGGATTTCTGTAAATGTTCAGAACAGGGTTTCAACTGGGCCTTTGTGAACATAATGGAGATGTTTGACCTTGTTCCAGTTTGAAGGCACGAACTAGAAAGAGCCCACGGAAGTTTGCTACTCCTGTGAAGAGGACAAGCTTTGAGAAGATGAGCTTCCCTCCCACTGTATCTATGCCAGAAGTGAGGTAGCCTTATCTTTCAGAAGTGGTGCAGAAATTATCTTTCTCCTTAATTTCCTCTCTGATCCAGATCTCTTTCAGTGGGTAGTTAATTAAGCCTTATAGTCAGCTATTATTCTGCAGATAGCTCTCATTTGCTGAAGTGTGAAAAGCTTGTTGACTTCACATTGCTCTCAAACTGGCTGGTGCAGTTAGAAATTAATTTGATTTGCAGAAATCGGGTTTCAAAACAGCTGACACTGTCTGAGAAAGGTATAAAAATTCTGCAAAGAGAATTTATTGGTTTGACTTCAGTAGCAGGTTACAGATTACCTTCTCATACACCCTGAACGAACCACTCCAAGCAAAGACTTATGATGATGATTTATGACTTCAGTTTCTAAGAAACTCTGTGCATTGAGATCTGGCTGATACTTCCTGGCACTGGATTCACTCAACATTGTAAATATTTTTAAAGCTGCTTTAAACAATTTAGGAGCTTTAATGTCATTTTTAAAAGTAATTAATGTAAGTCTAGCGAGGCAGACTTACAGCTGTGTCACGTTTCAGCAAGTCTCTGTCACTGAGCTGAACTGTAGTATTTACCACACATATCTACATTCTTTCTGCTTGTACTCTCAGTTTTACTGAAATTCAGTGTGACAGTTTTCCAGCTGGTATATATTTGTGCAGGGCAAGTGGGCTCAAGCATGCTCTTGTGCTGCGCCACTCTCCCTCTCTGGGTTTTACTGACTTTCTATCTAAAAGCTGATTATGATTGAACTAATGACCAAGAATTTATTAGCACATTTGGAAAAATCTATTTTTTTTCTTCTCCTACGGAAAGTACAAAGCTTGTTAGAATCATATCATCATAGAATCCTAGAATGGCTAGGGTGGGAAGGGACCTTAAAGATTCAGCTAGTTCCATCCCCCCCGCCATGGATACCGTTAGATATGGTCTATAACTGCCAAGAGATGTGAGCAGCCAGTCTGGCAGCTGTACTTCAGGCCCTGACTTACATTACAGTGATAGTCTTACCGAGCGTCCCGTGCCTCAGTGTAAGACTATAATCTTTGATTCTAAATAGCCATTCCCTCTGGGACCTTGGGCAGGTAGAACTTGATTGGTTCAAGCTTCAAAGTTTGCAAAGATAAAACAGAAACAGATGCTCACAGCAGATCTGGGACTTTTATCTTATGGCACAGCCTTTTCTCATAGTCAGCCACATGCTGCCTGCTCTCATAGATCATAAGATTTAAATTCTAAACCCGTTAGAAAGTGGTGCGTGCATAAGAGCATGAGAACAGCTAAAACCAAAGCTGGCGTGCTCAGCTGTGCCAGCTCCCTGTCCACCATCTCCAGCATTTGGAGGCAGTGCTGCATGCCAGGGGAAGTATATCAGCAGTACAGAACAAGTGTTCAGTGATAGTACCTGAGCACTCTGTCCCTGGCTCCCAGCATTCCCACCTGGGCACTGCTGTAAGCACCTGCTGATGGAATGAGTACAGCGACAGAGGCACCGTGGAGACTGTGCAAGGAGGAGCTGCCTTGGCTGTGCGGGTTTTCGGTGATTTGCCAGGGATGTCAAGCTCACAGAGATCTGGGTGTGTTTATGTTCTAGTTTCTCTGTGACCATCTGTTTATCTTCCCAAATGCTTGCGATCTCAGTGTGTTCACACAGCCTTTCTGTCTTTTACTCATGAAGCTGATCTGTTCTTCCTTGCTGATGTCTCCTAGAAGAGCCATTAGATTGTTTTGGGGACCAAGTGAACTCCAGGGCTGCCAGGCACTCCTGTGTGAACTTGTCTCAAGTGGCCACCAGCTGCATTCCCACTCCATCCCAGTGCAGCTTTCTCCATGTGAATGCTCTAGGTGCTTTAACAACACAGCTGCACGTCCAGGAAGCCCCAGTGTGCAATGCATTGGCCTATCCTTTGGAAAGGAACATTTCTTACTATGCCAGAAGGTTTATCTTCTAGTTTTCCCCCATGGAATGATTTAAAGGGAGCGGAGGTGATTATCTCTTGTCTACAGACAATCCCATAGAGATAGAAGTCAGTTCGATTATAGAAAGAGCTCAAGAGAGCTTAAAAATGAAAACACATTGTGTGAGGGACAGTGCAAAGCCCAGCCGGAACTTCTCTGCAGCAGGTGGAATTCCACAAGGCCTTCCAGAGCCGGCTGACTCCTGGCTGGCACACCAGAAGCTGCTGGACAGCATGCTGATGGTGTCAGAGGTGTGGACATGTTCCCTTTGCTGATTGTGCCTAGTTGTAAAAATTAACAAATAACCTTTTGTTGTTGTTGTTTTGGTAGATGTCTTGTAAAAGCTTGCAGCACTGGCATAAAACATGGAGGCACTGAGTAACGTCTAAAGGGCGAAGAGCGTTCATTCACAATTTCTAATGCAATCAGTATTACAAAGTACTATCAAATTTACCAAAACCCCTTTGATTTGCTTTTGTTTCAGTTGGCATGAAGACGTTTGGGTGGTGATTCAAGTGCAACTGCAGAATACACTCATTTTACATACTCGTTAGAAGTGCCTGTGCCTTTACAATTTTTACAGTCAGAAACTTTTTCCTGTTTATATGAAACAGTCTTCTTTTCCAGGTTTATGTGGTTTCCTGAAATACATGTATTGTTACCCAAGAATAGAATTCCTCAGTAAAAATACTGCAACTCCATATTTACGTATATAATTTCAATTATAAGGGGTTCTTTGAGGCTGTGGAATGGTTTTCCAAGTAGAGCTTTGTGAATAATTATTTTTTCCCCCTGATTTGCTAACTGAACCAAAATGCTGAAGATAAAATTAATTTGGCATCAGCCCAAGTCGGCCAAACCAAACACAGTTCACAAACAAAATCACAGTTCAGTTGGGTGAAAAAAAGCCCTGAACAGAACAGGATTCAGCTTCCTGGAGTTTGTTGGGTATTTTTAACATTTTTTAAAATTAAACCCAGTAAACTCCTTTGGAAGCATTACTGGGAAAACAAGCAAACCTGCTTTTCCTCGCTTTCCCTCGACTGCAATGGGAGCTGGGGAAAGGCGAGGGGAGAGCATATTCCTGACTGCAGCATCCCATTTGCGTGGCTGCTGTCAAACAGGATCATCGAATCACAGCACAGACTGGTTTGGGTTGGAAGGGACCTTAAAGCTCATCCACAGTTACAACCCCCTGCCACAGACAGGGACACTTTCCACTAGACCATGTTGCTCACAGCTCTGTCCAACCTGGCCTTGAATGGATGGAGCTGAGCTTCTGGTTTTGTTGTTATTTTTTCCAGGAGTCAAATTGAAGGAATGCTCCTAGCACTTTTCAATGCCTTTAAAAGAAATAATTTGACGTTGTTAAAAAAAATTCCCAGATCCTTTCTGCTGACGAGAGTGAGATTTTTCACCTCTGTAAACCAGGTTTTTAAAGCGATGTGCCGGAGTCGGCACAAACCTGGATGGAATTGAAGCTCTCGGTATGGGACCGGGAGGCCGGCCGGCGGGCCGCTGCGGCGAGCGGGCCTCTGCGCTCCTCGGGCCGGGAATGCGGTGGCAGGTGCCTCCCTCAGGAGGCGAGGGGAAGGAGGCGCGGCGGATCGCGGGGCGGCCGAGGGCCGTGCGGGTGGTCCGGCTGACGCGGTCTCTGTGTGTGTTGCAGATCTTCGAGTGGTGGTACTTCCGCAAGTACGGCACCTCCTTCATCGAGCAGGTCTCGGTGAGCCACCTGCGACCCCTGCTGGGCGGGGTGGACAACAGCGCGCCCAGCGCCGCCAGTGCCGCCAACGGGGACGCGGACTCCAGCCGGCAGAGCGTGTCAGGTGAGCGGCGCCTCCCGCCCCAAACCTCCTGCTGCGGCACCCCGGGCACGCAGCGCGGGGGAAGGCGGAGATGTGTGCCCGGGCTGTGCGCGCCAGCGGTTGTTCAGGTGTGGAAGCTCGGCAGGATGAAGCTGCTGGGTGCTGGCCGAGGCGCAGGTGCGTGGCACAGCCATCGTGGGCAGTCAGCCCTCCTGCCCGCAAGCACTCCACGGTCACACCACTCAGGGGTGCCACCCTCGACCTCAGCCCAGGTCTGTTGTGGCAGCCTGCTGAAGGGAAGGCCCACAGAAGCATAGGATCAGCTAGGTTGGAAAAGACCTTTAAGACCATCAAGTCCAACCGTTACCCCGGGACTGCCAAATCCACCACTAAACCATGTCACAGAGGGCCTCATCTACACATTTTTTGAACACTTCCAGGGACAGTGATTCCACCACTTCCCTGGGCAGCCTGTTCCAATGCCTGAGCATTCTCCATGGAGAATTTTTTCCTTATATCCAGTCTAAACCTTTCCTGGTCCAGCTTGAGGCCATTACTTCTTGTCTGATCACTTGTTACTTGGAAGATTGACCTGCACCTCAGTACAGCCTCCTTTCAGGCAGTTGCAGAGAGCAGTAAGGTCCCCCTGAGCCTTCTCTTCTCCAGACTAAACAACCTCAGGTCCCTCAGCTGTTCCCCATCAGTTGTGTGCTCCAGACCCTTCAGCAGCTCAGTTGCCCTTCTATGGACCTGCTCCAGCACCTCAGTGTCTCTCTTGTAGTGAGGGGCCCAGAACTGAACACAGTACTAGACGTGCAGCCTCACCAGTGCCGAGTACAGGGGTGTGATCACTGCCCTGATCTGCTGACCACACTTGCTGATACAGGTCAGGATGCTGTTGGCCTTCTTGGCTGCCTGGCCACAAGCTGCTCGTGTTCAGCAGCTGTCAGTCAGCACCCCCAGGTCATTTTCTGCCGAGCAGCTTTCCAGCCACTCTTCCCCAAGCCAGTAATGTTGCATGGGGTTGTAGCAGCAACAAACACCATCTTTTGCTGAGCCATGAGACCAGATAAGGCTTCCTTTAAATTTGTCTTGTGGTCAGATGAAAGGCAGAGCTGCTTCATTAATTGTTCTAGCTAATTATATCTTTCCTAATTCATGCAATGCTTATTGCTGAGGCCATGTTGCCAACGCATCTATTTCTGCCTTCTTCTGAAAGCCCTGCTTAATTGCATGTGCTCTTTCTGCAATATAATTTCTAAAGACAGGGAGTATTTTTATTTAAATCTTTTGAATAATAACTGTTGTTAAAGAATCAGAAAAAGATGCCAGGAATGCACATCTCCTTTTGTTTGCATCAGTTTATTTTTTAGATCATGTAAGTAGTATGTAAACAGATTTTACTTTAGATTTTACTTTAGTAAGTGGAAGCATAGCAACTTTTATAGCTTAAGGGCTTGTTCTGTTCCTGACTCTGCTACTGATTTGATTTGTGACTTTGGGCAAGTCATAATGCAGTCAGGGTTTAAGAAAAGGAGTCCAGTAAAGACAAAGTTAAATCAGAAGAAATTAGCCCTTATGCCATGGAGAGGAGGATGTCAGTTTTGAACTCAGGCAGCTTAAGTCCTGTTACAGCTCTGCCACAGGAGGACTATACCTGCAGGTCACTTCATTCACATTACAGGGTTTGGGATTTTGCTGGGGAGCTTTGAGTTGGGTGTCTGATTGTAGATCATTCCTCAGAGAGACAGGCCAGTCTGCCTAAAATGAATCAGCCCCCCGTGTACCGATCGTGCTGGACTGAAGAGCTTGAGTCCCAGGCGGATTTGTCTCCGCACTTTGGTGACTCAGCTACCTGGAGAGGATGAATTGAAAACTTAGGCCATGACTGATGGAAGATGCTGAAATGCTGCTGGCTGAAGTTGGAAATACTCACTGTTAATGGAGGTCAGGGCAGGAGCATCTTGGCTTGTGTTCCTCATCTGTAAAATGAAGCTTACCTTTTTCAGCCCTAGCTTGGAATACAGACCGTTATCTTAATATTAATTAAGTAATTCATTAATTCATCTTTCATTAGGGATGTGCCCCTAGAATCAATTACGGTTTCATTAAATTTATTTCCTCTACAGACTTTTAAAATATATTAGAATTAACAAGTGAGGAAACATGAATGGAAAAAAAAAACAAATTCAGTTATGGAGAAAACATAATTGTTTAGCAGCTGAGGTGCTTGTGTCTATACATGGCAACTTTTATTTCTGCTGTTCAGTGTTCATGAAAACAAGCAAGCAAAAATTAGCTTTGAATTCACAAGTTAAATAAAATAAGTGGCCTCAAAAAATCTTGTTCTCTATTGAGTGTGTCAGGAAGCCTCCATATAGCACAGCAAATTCAGCTCTCATCATTCCCACCTGAGGAGAGGCTGTGAATAGTGGCACTGCATGGTCCAGGGTATTAGATTTGGGTGAACTGGCGGAAAGGATGGGATGGCTTATAAACACCTGTGTGCCCTTATCAGTGTGATCAGTCATGCCAGCAACTCTGAATTAACTCCCCTTGTTTTAAAGCAAAAGGCACAGTATTTTGAGTAATGAGGTTTGCCAAGCACCCTGACTTTTCTGATATAAACAAATAGTAAAGGAGCGTGTTTCAGTGCACTGGCATTTGAGGCTATGGGTTGGGACTGTCCCAGTGTCTCTGGGCAGTGTGTCTGTACAGATAGCCTGTTACTCATGCCTTCAGAAAGATATCAGTGCTCAAAACGTGATCACTGAACAAGGAACTAAAAGATTAGTCTTTAATAAATCCTAATTGCTTATATAAAATAGCTACATAGATATATTATTAGTTTGTAATGTAACAGAAAAGGCAACCTTTGCAATTTGCCGTGCATCAACACTGGGATATTTCTTTCACTATTCAACAAGGTGAAGATGGCCTTTTTGGTTGGCTCACCATGCTTCCCTATGTAGATGTTTGACTGTGGTAGAGTATTGGAGTAGATATTTTTGCCTTCAAAAGGTCAGAAGAATGGTTGTTGTACTGAGACCATAGTATCAGCAGATACCAAGATAAAAGGAGCAAAGAGCACATCATGTTTAGCTAGACAGATGCCAGACTACCCACAGGACAGAAGGTGGTAATAAAATCCGTTCTTCGCCTCCCCTTTTTGTTCCCCAGTTCTACCTTTCTCTGAAGCAGTACTGCAGTACTACATACTTCAGATAAAGTGTAATGGCTTAAATTCAAATAAGATGAGCACTGTGGTCAAGTAGTTGTTGCCTGATCTTGTTGGTTGCAAATGAAGTAAGCCAAGCCATTGAGTTGTACCTCTGGAACTGAGAAGGCTGATGTTGATTTAACATTTACGATGCTTTGAAAGTCATATTATGTAAAAACTGTCAGATTGAAGCTTGTCAAACAGATGTACCCTCTGGGTGCACAGCTGAACAGCTGAATATCGATCGAGCACTTCTACTTCTGCTGATTAAACCAGTAGACCTTTGTAATATTAGCTACCTGCTGAAGTGGTTGCTTGAAAAATGCAGATGCATAGTCAGTGCACTCTCTCTTCCCAAACATCTTCCCATTCACGTCTCCCATGTTTCATGCATGTCTAGGTAATGTAGGCAGCAAGCTGAGAGCCTGCCTCCTATGGCACTTGACTAATTTTTGTGTAGCTGTGGGTGTCATTATGTTATTGCAAATAATTTATGTAAAAAGCTTTCTCTCTGTGCCACTTTAGCCTCATACTCAGAAGTGGGAGCTATGTCTATAAAAAAAGAAAAGGGCTGGATTTGCTGGTCTATATTTCCATATGTCTCTTTAATGAAACAGGCATAAAGGGAACAGGCATATACTTTACCAGGGTTGTATAAAGTAGGGTAGATATCCTGCTGACTCAGTATTCCACCAAAAAACTGTTGCTATGATATTTTAGAAATGATGTCACAAAATTTCATAGGGAAAAATGTGCCGGTTGGCTTTTGGTGGTGGAAGGCAGCTGGTGAAATGCTGGAGGGCCAATGCTGCTGATGAGTTTTTGCACAGCACCACACAAGGGATCATCCAGTAGCATATATGTGGTGGAACATGTTGCCTCTCAGTGAGTCTTTGTGCAAATAGTAGGCTTGATTCTGGTCTTACCTTCACTGGAGTGAATTGTCCGTGTTGAAATAAAGAGAACAAGCCTGGTGTTAAAGTAAAGGAAGAAAAGCCAGAATTAAGAGCTCACCTTTTCCAAAGCTATAGAAATTGATTGGGGTTTTTTTACATTCTGTTTTAAATTATGCTGTTGTGGATATTCTTATCTCTTCCTCCGTGTAGTGTGAAGAATTTGCAATTTTTTTTCCCAAGAGAAATGTATGAAATGCTTTTAGTGTTGCCAAACATCTGCAATGCACTGAACTTTCTCTGCCAATCTATTCTGCATCCTTTGTCAACCCTGGTATAACTTCAGTAAGGTCAGCAGATGTTGCCATGGATCTTGTAGTTCACGAGCTAAGAAGGAGTTACATTTGGGAACTGGAGCTGAGATGCTCATTGATTTACAGTATTAACTGGACAGTGAAATTTTTCTGTAGAAATAACAAGTCTGTAGGGGCTGAGTTAATTGCTGGTTTTCAGTGCAATAACCCAGTGTGATCCCTGTTCAATTCTGCATTATGGTAAATGCGCATGCTGGAACTAATCAGTATTATCTTTTCATCTGGCATTTGGAGCTTTGCAAGTGGTTATTTGTCTGGAATGATTACATTTGTTGACACTAATTTATAATGAAGTTACTATTTTAAAAGGGAAAACAGTCTGGTTACCTGCATCTCTGTGCTTTGATTTGTTTTGGTTTTTTTCTGCCTTCATTTGTACTTACAAAAAATCTAAGTCATTTGATAAGGCTCATTAGAAGGTAACTGATGTTTCTGATAAACCTCAATTACCATTGTAATTTGGCAGGAATTCATTATTGTGTGTTTCTGTTTATGACAGAATGCAAAGTCTGGCGAAATCCTTTAAATCTGTTCAGAGGAGCAGAATATAATCGGTAAGTGCTACGATGTTCCAGTTTCAGGCATAGTACTGTGTTAAGGACCCTAACTGTACTTTTCCATTAATCTAATTTAGAGATGGAAAACCAAAACCAGCTGCAGACACGTGCTCATGCCAGGTTTCTTTGTCATTTGTGAAATGTTTCTGAATGAAAAGAAATTAAAATCCATGCTCACGCATAAATTTTTGGTGACCTTATAATGGAAAAACCTGGCACTGTTAATTAAGTAATTCTGTTCAAATCAGTTATAGCAAACAGCCTAATGAATTATATCTAGATTTCATGCAATCTTAATGTTTGAATATGTGTGTTACTGATTTCCAGTGTTTGCTTTCCAACATCCTTACTAGCTTAGGTTCAACTGCTGTCACTCCATCACAGTACAGTGAAATGCAGTGTATATTGGTTAGGAGACTGGCTGGGTGAACTTAGTCAGCTATGTCCATCTCTAACGTCTAGGATTCTTTCCTAGATTAATTTTGCTGAATGTGATCTCATCAGCCAAAATGTCTCTTTGTTGGCATGTTTGCAGGTATACATGGGTGACAGGGAGAGAACCTTTGACTTACTACGATATGAATCTTTCAGCACAGGACCATCAGACATTCTTCACATGTGACACGGATCATTTACGGCCTGCAGATGCTAGTAAGAGACTTGTGAACAGCCATTTTTGCTAATAGGTTAATGATTTTTTTAAACTGATGCAAGAAAAATGCAGTCAGACATCAGTTCTCTGAGGTAGATAAGGAGAGGTAGAAGTTTGAGCATGGAAAGCCATGGCGGTTGGATTCATGGTATTCTAGATCTGAACATGTATCTATATAGGTATAAACCTATCTAATTTGTGTCACTGTTTTGTTCTGCTGTCTTGCTGAAGTCATTCAAGGTACCATTTGCGAGTGTAAAAACTTGTTTTTTCCTCCTGTTTCTAGCAGTGGCTTCAAACACGTATAACTTGACGTGCCTCCAGCTGCAGTGTAGTATGTTGAGTTACATTATCCAGGTCCCATTTAGTCTATGATGACAGAAGACAGAGAGAGCTTATGTAAAACTTGAGTCCTGTTTTTCATTCCCTGATGTAGTTAGAAGCTCTGTAAAAAATGGGAACAAACCATTTACAACTGAATTTGTATAAGCAGCTTTAGTTGTGTTAAGCCTTTACTGTTAAATCCACATGCAGACTTTGCTTTTGCTAAAAATGTACGACAGCGATTTCAATCATCAGAATTTGCCTCTGAAGAGACAAATCTTTGTCTCTTAGGAAGGGAGAGGTACTGACAGTTTGGTTCTGCATTCTGAGGGCATAATTCAAAGGAGAACATACTGGTTTGGCACACAATAAGTATAAATCTTGTTTTCTGAACTCAGTGGGGTAATTATGAGAATGTCTGATTAGCCTGGATGTTGTTGCCATTTAATATTCACCTAAAGCAGCAGCAAAGTAAGGAACTAGAAGAAGTAAGAATGCCATCTCTTCTTGTATTCTTATGTGCTCTGTGGGATCTACTACCCCAAGAGGAAAAAGCTGCTTATTACCTCTGTATGTGACAGTGCAGATGACATGATCTCTTAACTGGATTTTCCCATGGAAAAAAGTTTGATTAAATGAAAATATAAAGCTGAATATTTTGGGAAAAAAGCTCATGTTGAGTATGTATCTTTCGAGCGATCACTGAGTTCTTTGAAATGCTCTGGAGTGAGTCAGTCTGAGAGCAATAAATTCTGTTGTTATAATGCAGTAGATTCTCCTTGTTAATGCCGTAATGACTGATATGCCCCCGTTCTGCTTTGTTTATTGAATAGTAATGCAAAAAGCCTGGAGAGAGAGAAACCCCCAAGCCCGAATTTCTGCAGCACATGAAGCTTTGGAATTGAATGAGTGAGTGACAACAACATTAACATTTATTTCCTGTCATTTAAAAATCCATTTGATGGTAGCTTAAGGCAGGGGGTTTGCAACAGCAATTTTTAATCATGATTACAGGCCTGTCACAGGAGGGCCTACAATGGAAGCAAAAAAGCACAGCTGCATGTTGTGCTAGCCACCCAGAAGATCCTTAGGGCAGTGGTGACAATGAGGGTCTTCCTATTGATGTCAGTGGGCTTTGGATGGGCACAGCAAAGTATTAATTAAGTTGCCTCCTAATAAGCATGTGAAATATGCATTTATGGGATGGAGAGTTTCTTTTTGGATTTTTCAGTCATCCTGAAGAGAGGCAAGAAAGAAGGGACTCATAAACACCTTCAGAAATATTTATTTCATATTGAGAGAGAATATGATGTAATTTTCTGGGACTTTCCGCCTTTTGAGTCTGTTACTTATTTTCTCAATGAGAAGTGTAATATCCCACAGTAAATGCAGTGCTGTGATGATTTACTGGCATGGCGAAGTGCATAAAGCAGAGAGACTCTCTTGCTGTCAGAGATTACTGCATTCTAGAATTCCATGAACTGGTACCTTACAGATTGTCCTTCATGTGTTTCATCAGAAGAAAAAGAATTGTTTGTTCATGGACAGCAGTTTAACTGAGGGAGCACGTAGCATAAAAGGCTTTTGCAGAAGTAAGCCTATCCCGTTCACTCACATATCACAGAACGGCAATGAAGTTTGGCAGGGATCTCTGTAGATATCTGGTTCAACCCTCCCCAGTCAAGCAGAGTGACCTGCAGTACATTGCACAGGACCAAGGAGGGAGATTCTACAAAATCCCTGGACAACCTGTGCTAGTGCTCAGTCACCCTCACAGTAAAAAAGTGTTTCCTGATGTTCAGACAGAGCCTCCTCTGTTTCAATTTGTGTGCTTTGCCTCTGATCCTGTAACTGGACACCACTGGAAAGAGCCTGGTCCATCCTCTTTGCACCCTCTCATCAATGATTTACAAACATTGATGAGATCCCCACGAGCCTTCTTGCTTCCAGGCTTCAGTCTCAGAGCTCTTAGTCCTTCCTCATATGTGGGGTGCTCCACTCACTTGATCATCTTCATGGCCCTTTGCTGGACTCTCTTGTACTGTCTTGTACTTGTCCTCTTGCACTGGGGAGCCCAGAACTGGACTCAGCGCTCCAGGAGTGGCCTCAGCAGTGCTGACTAGAGGGGAGGGATCAACTCCCTTGACCTGCTGACAACACTCCTCCTAATACAGCTCATTCACATTCTTTGCTGGAAGGGCACATTGCTAGGTAGTGGTCAACTTGGGTATACATGAAGACACACAGATCCTTTTCTGTCAAGCTGCTTTCCAGTTGGGTGGTGCACAACAGCTAGTTGTGCCTGGAATCTTATTTTCACTCAGACATGGTATTTCTTGTTCCTCAGCTGATGACTCTTTGTGAAACTCAATTACAGGCAGCTGCAGCCTGATTCTGTTTCTGTATAAAGAATAATCTGATCAGCATTGTGCTTTGTATTGGAAAGAAGTCAACAGCTATAACCCAGCTAACTTCAGCTGTAAATTGTGGCAATTGATTTTAAAGTAGTTACCTGGGCTCCCTCTACAGTCAACAGGAGACGCACCTCCTGTCAGCGATTCACCCTATGCTGGGAGAGATCTTTAAATGTGAAATGAATGACTTTGTGAAGGTGCTTCTTGATGGAGATGGAGTGGCACAGATAATTAACAGATCTAAATTAGATAGCTAAAAGCTGGATGAGGTGACTCCCACCATGCATTTCACCTTTCTGTGTATTCCTGAAGCTGCTTTCCTGTTTTGTGGCTTGGTTGGGGTTTTTTGGTTTGATTTTTAATCTCTACAATTACATTCATGATCTGCTCTTTGCATAATGCAAGTGTTACAGGTCTACTGATCGTTTTTATACCATTGCAGTAATGGAGACATTTTGTGTTAATCATAGAATCATAGAATGGTTAGGGTTGGTGGAAGCCTTAAAAATCATCTAGTTCCAATGTGGCAGGGACACCTCCCACTAGACCAGGTTGCTCAAATCCCCATCCAACCTGGCCTTGAACACTTCCAGGGATGGGGCATCCACAACTTCTCTGGGCAACCTGTTCCAGTGTCTCACCGCTCTCACAGTGAAAAATTTCTTCCTAATATCTAATCTAAATCTACTGTCTTTCAGTTTAAAGCCATTCCAATGTTGGTATATCACTACATGCCCTTGTAAAAAGTCCCTATCCTGATTTCCTGTAGGCCTCTTTTAGTTATTGGAAGCTCCTCTAAGGTCTCCCAAGAGCTTTCTCTTCTCCAGGTTGAAGAAGCCCAACTTTGTCAGCCTGTTTTCACAGGAGAGGTGCTCCAGCCCTCTGAGCATCTTCTTGACTGTCCTTCGGACTCACTGGAGCAGGTCTATGTCCCTCTTGTGTTGGGAGCCCCAGAGCTGAACGCAGTACTACAGGTGGGATCTTATGGGAGCAGAGTAGAGGGGCAGAATCACCTCCCTCGACCTGCTGGCCACGCTCCTTTTGATGCAGCCCAGCACACAGTTGGCTTTCTGGGCTACAAGCGCACACTGCTGGGTCATGTTGAGCCTTTCATCAATCAACACTTCAGGTCCTTCTTCTCAGGGCTGCTCTCAATCCATTCTCTGCTCAGCCTGTACTTGTGCACCAATCCGGATGCAGGACTTTTCACTGACAGCCATAGTGCATAAAACTAGTCTTGATTTCCAGAAGGAGTTTTAGTGATGTAGGCCATGACTGCTTAGTGAGACAGTGCTTTACTTTCTGGGGCAGTTGTCAATAGGTTTCCTGAAGTGGCTGGGTGATGCAGTACCTACAAATGAGAGTCGTGGTCTGGTAGCTAGAACATTTATTCATCAGAATAGTTCATTAGAAAGGTATATGGACAAAGTTCCATGGCCTCTGTATCTGGTACATCCTTGCCAGGCTGCATGTCTTTGTACAGCTTTTACTTCATGCAAATTTCTGATGTTTTTGCCTCTGATATTTTTGCAGGTGTGCTACTGCCTATATTCTGCTGGCTGAAGAGGAAGCAACAACAATTGTAGAAGCAGAGAAGCTGTTCAAGCAAGCTTTGAAAGCTGGAGAGGGCTGCTACAGGCGCAGTCAGCAGTTACAGCACCATGGTGCCCAGTATGAAGCCCAACACAGTAAGTTTCTTTGGAGGGAATAGCCATTTCTAAATGGAGAGAAGTTCCAGGGAGTTCTTTGGGTTTTGTTGGTTTGTGTTTTTTTCTTTTACCTCTCATAACTATGTACTCAGTATTTAACATTGGCTGGAAAAGAGAACCAGACTTCAGTGTTTTTGCTTGATTCAGTTCCTGAGCTAGTAATGCTCAGATTAAGGATATACCTTTTCTTTTGTGTGGCAGAAAATATTGGAGCATGTACTTAACTGAAAGGAAAAGCTAGTAGAGCCAAAAGGTATCAGAGATCTGATATTAAGAAAACGTTGGACACTGGTTTAGGAAGTTGCTCATGGGCTCATGTTGTGAAAAGGCAGTAAAGAATGATGGAAACAGGAGTGAGGTGGTGCTTTGCCAGCTTCTTTCCATCAGCTGTGAGGGTAAATACATATACCACGTTGTTCTGTGTAAAAGTTAGTGAGACCCATTAACCAGTGTGACATTTGGAAAGTTAATTGCATACATTACGAAAAGTCATGGAAACATAAAAATTAACAACTGGAATAATACAGTGCTCTAATTGAAAGTCTATTTAAAAGAAATTGAATAAGCAGATTTAGCTGCTGTGATGATATTTATTATATGCTTTTTAGACATAAGAAAATACATGAGGATTCAGTGCTAGTAAATGAATAAAAAGGTAAATAAAACAGCCTAGGTTATTTCTAGTCTTAAATGGCTACCTCAGGCAAAAAATAACACCAATTACAGAAGTAGAAGCACTAGCATACTTTGGGCATCTTCAAGTTTTCAGGACTTGAATTCAGAGCCTCTGGCTATCACGTAATTTGAAGATTGCTGATCAAAACTGTACATAGTGACATTGTCTGTGATCTCTGGTTTCAAAAGTGTACACAAGTCTATGCCTAAAAACCTGAGGTTTTATAAAGCTCAGGGATAGTATTTTAAACATTTGTTGGTTATAAAATGATACTTGGGATGATTTGCGTGGTTTTGGTGAAAATAAAAATACAGAGCAGCTGAGCCCTTGAAGCGATTTTCAGGCTGTAGCAGGCTTATGGTTGCCTGTGAAACCTTAATTTGTGCACTCAATCCATCCTCAGTGCAGAAAATAACAGCGATTCTATGAACAATACGCAATAAGAGTAATTAAATACTTTCACAATGCTTATGTCCAAGATAACTTGACAAAGTTTGTGCAGGCATATAAGTACGGTATTTTTGTAACCTGTGTGTGCTGGGTGGCTGCTGTCATCATCAAATTTGATACCCTGAACCTTCAGTATGACAGCAGAAGAGGTAACCAGTTGAATTGCCAAATGAAATGCATTGCCACAGAGCAGGAGGGGCTGAAAAGTGACTGCCAGCTCTGACTGTGGCTTCAGAAGGGGCTAGGTGGTCACACTTCTCTATGCCACCCAGTCTCCCCTTGATGATGTCAGTGTGTGCCCAGAGGAGTTAGAGAACTTCCAGCCTCAGATAATGCCTTGGACACAGAGGTTTCAAGTAGGATTCTCTTGATTATATGCTGGACTTCTTCATGGCTGGCAAATGTGAAGAGGTCATCTCTCTTTAGAGAGGGAGGACCATGGACAGATGTGTTGCAGTTCCATGGTTCTGAGATGTCTGTCATTCCATTTCTGGCCCTTGAAGTTGACTTTGGGATGAAAGTGGGTATCTCAACTTTACGGTGAAAAACACAATGTAATTTTTTGAACAACAGCATATTACTCTTTATTTCTGTTTATTTACATGTTCATCTCCTTCATACAGTATTTTACATCAGACCATGAATTTTAAGAGTAAATAATGACTTTGACTACCCAACTTAGCCTTTTTCAAAAGGTGCTAGTTTATAGAAAGCATGGGCAATCTTCTTTTTAAGGTGGCCCATGTTAGGCACCCTAAATCATTACTCACCTCTGAAAATTTTGGCCTGAAAAGTTGTCTTGATTTCATAGTGAGTAAATTACTTTTGACCATTCTGACTGAAAAGACTTAAAAGAAGCATGGCCTGAAATGTATACCTCTTAGTTTCACTACATAAACATGTTAAAACAGATGTAGCTAATAAATCAGTTGTTAAATTAATAGAGTCAATACAGATATAAGGAATTACATAAGCTAAAGAAATTCTTTCCCTCCCTTACTTATTTTTGCTTCTAAAGTCAAACCTTTCAACCTGCTGGTTAACCTGACTGAAAATTGTAATCACAGTTTTAAAACAATTTGTAGGAACCTGGAATGTTTTTGATGTACATCTTCTTCTTATTATGACAGACTTGAAAATGTTAGGAACAGACTAAAATCTTTGCAGACTGCATGCTATAAACAAAGATCATTTGTAGCAGGTGTCTTACATTTTCACAATAAGGTAATTTTATAGATGATTAGCTGTCTGCTCATTTCCTGATGGTCCAGAAGCATGTTAGGAGTTCAGATTGGAATTACAGGGAAGAGAATGAGAAATGAAACAAGTAATAATTCTCCAAGAGAACAATTACAGCTGTTTAGTTTATGTCATCTTTGCTGGTAGGGCATCTTCCAGCACATAGGACTGTTATATCTGAAATGTCTTACTTTGCTATCTGTAACTAGCGAAGTGAGGAATTTGAAGATGGTAATTGAGTAACAAGTAAAGGCTCTGTAAACAGAAAGTTCTGGGTATACTTACTTTCTTCTAATCATTAAGAAAAAGACTGTTAGAGAACGAGGATTTGTTTTGCTGTCTCTCCTATTAACAAGCATGTACATCATGACTTACAGAAAAAAAAAGCTGGATATAATGTGTATTTTCATGGATGCTCTTATCCATGTATGTGAATGGGTAAGTAATTTAATGCTGTGTGTGACCACAGAGTTTCGTGCCAGTATTAACTTCATAGGGGCTCTTCTTGCCTCTCTTGATTACTTGATGGTCTATAACCTACGGCATTCTCTATACCGTCGGATCTGCTTTTATGTTATAGGTGTAAGGCCAACACATGGTTCCTTATTATACCACTGAGTATCTGGAGGAATTCCACTGATTTCAGTGGTGTTATGTCACACCTAAATCAGTAGAATTTGGTAAGTTTTTATTAAAACTATTGTGAGAGCATTGATGATAGCTAATAAAAAAATGGCAAGAAAATTGTGTTTCATTTTGTACTGGAATATTAAATGAACCTTTGTTTTTAATTTTTTTGTCTTAATACTGTTTCTTTTTCCTCTTACACAGGAAGGGACACCAATGTGTTAGTTTATATTAAAAGGAGGCTGGCAATGTGTGCAAGAAAGCTGGGAAGGACCAGAGAAGCAGTGAAAATGATGAGAGATGTGAGTTTGGATTTGTTTCACATGTGATATTTAGATAATAGTAGCTAGAAATCATACACATTTGCTTTACAAGTTTAACATCCATTCATGCTGCATGCAGCACTGCTCATAGTAATTTTGTGTGGATAATATGCATAAAAATTAAACTATAAGATCATTTATTTGCTAGGTTGCAAAAGCAACACTATGAAGTCATAAAATACCAGATGGACAGTTATCCATACAGACTATCTTTCCTATTCTGGTACATGTGCAGTAGAGTACAATCTCTTATTGTTTGATCATGAAGTTACTAGCATTGTTTCTGAAGCATGTTATGAATGCTGTTAACTTAATAAACAGGTCTTAAGTATTCTGTTTACTCCTTGCAAAGCTGCAGTTTGGCTCTGTGCATTATTTACATCACACTGTTCACACCCAAAGACAGTTATTTATTCATGCAAAACCTATTACTGAGAAGGCAAGCCCAAGTAATTGATCTATAATGAACTGATTTCCCTCTGAGATGGGGGGTGACTATATCCCTGTTCTACTATATCCCTGTTCTGTAGGCAGGGGAGCTACCACGGTAGTCTTACGTCAGTAAGCTACAAAGCTACAAATCTGAAACACCAAACAGTAGCTATTTTGGGGATGGCAGGAGGGGCAGCTGCCCCTCAAGGCACTATATGTGTTTCAGGTGTGTAAAATGCTCAAGTTTAGATATAGCTGCAAATGCCCAGCATTTCTGCAAGTGAGATCCCTTGGATGCAGATTAGGAACACAGTTCTTTGAGGCAGTGACTTGCCTCACCTGAAGTAAGACGTCAGTGACAGAAGGAGGAATGGAGTCCTAGAGCTCAGAACAGATGATGGTAGAACTGCTTACCAGTTTCCTGTGTCCTCCTTTTTTACACTTGGTTTTCTAACTCCCACAAAAGTGAGGTAGAGATGAATCCAGCAAAAGGTAGAGTTCTACAAATTAAGCTGAAGGATCTAGATTTTAAATGCACAAAATGAGAGTCCCAGACCAGAATGAAGCACCTGTAGAGTGTGCTTTATGCAGCTCAGATGAATGGTCCTGAAACTTGCCTAGTGAAAAGGAAAGTTCTCACTGCAAGTCAGTGGGAATTTTAGTGTAAAAAGGCAAGTGACTTTCTCTGGAGCTGAGGCACTTGCATCAGTGGCAGTAGGGCATGTAAGTCTGCAAGCTTAGAATCCAACACCCAGCATCTTCTCCTGGAACTGGGGCACTCAGGAATGTTTTTTGAAAACATTGAGCAGAGTTCATCATAGTAACACAGGTCCTCCTCCTAAATAATCTACCAGATGGCAAGTGGTGAGTAACTTTGTTTCCTGTCTCTAGCTGGGGTTTTTCAGGCACACAACTCTCACTCCCCAGAATCACTAGGCTAGATATCCCAGACAGAGGTGTTGAAAAAGAACTTGTCGAAAACCCAGCCATTGTACAGCTAGGAGTATGAGGAAGAACGACCTGTTTTGGAGTCTTGTGGTCAGATGGGACAATGTTGATTTCAAAAATGTTGGGTTTGGTCCAGCCAGCTCTACTGATTCTTCATGAATTTTGTTGCGCATGCACTCTGGGACAAATACTGAGATGTTCAGGGACTAACACTGGAATTCTAAGTTCTGGCATTAATATACAAGAAAGATAAAGTTTCGAATTTAACATTCAAATGTCACACATCATAATTATATCAACTGGAGCTAACTATGGGCTGCTGTATATGTTTTGTGATTTGTTGATAGGGCTATGTGGAAAAAATACTCTGTGAAGCCTTCTTCTGCTGACGTCAATATGTGTGGTTAATTCTGTATGCAGAGCACTGGATTCAGAGAACTTGGGTGGTCCCCCTAGGGAAAGTCCTAGGTTTCATATGCAAGTGAGACCCAGAAAGTTTTGATGTTAATGAATGGCTCATTTTGTCACTAGAAAGAAAATTGTGTATGGTTGAAGTTAGGTATAATGTGGATCTCAAAAAACAGCCAAAGGCATCATTTATGAGCCACTCAAAGGACAGAAAATGATCTTCTCAATAGGAATGTTTTACTAAAATAAAAGGACTGGATGCAGGACAAAGGAAGTATAAAGATAGAATTTCAGGTTCTAGAGCTTCAGCTCAGATCAGTGTATTCTGTATTTTTCCACACGCAGACAATAAGCCAAATTCTCAGAACTGAATTTAGATGCCTCTAGAGCTCTTCATTGTGAGCAAGCAGAGCTGAGAATTAGCAGGTCTCTAGATGACATTTAAAAGCAGCAGTATCTCTAGGTCACAACTGCAGTACACTGGGAGCAAGAGTGGGGTCAAGTCAGCTTTGCAGATGCTTTGCTTAGACTGACTTGGAGCTACTTATTTCTGATGAATGCATATCCTCCATTTCTTTATAGAAGATGTAAATAATACACTTATGAAGAAGTTTGAAGAACATGAATATGTCATTGAATGTTTCTGTGTGATTGATGAGGGAGGAGATGAATTTATTCACCCTAAAAAAAATATGAAGAACATGTTGGCTGGGGACTGCTAAATCTAGCATCAGGGGACAGAGGGCGGAGGCCCTGTTTGTGTTTGAAAGATTGAAAACAGGTTTCTCAAGACATGGAACAAGATGGAAATGAAGTGTTAAGAGGTTCATGACACCATCTGGGAAATATTGGGATGTAGTGAGTCTTTGCCACTTTGAAAAAATAAAATATTTCAGAGTGTTTAATTCATTGCATACGTGAGGCCATCTTGAGGATATTACTGATGGATTAGATTGTCTGACTTGAATTTTATGTAAGAAAAGACTGAGATCCTGCTTAAAACACCTTAATGGAAAAAAAATGAGTTGTTGGTGACTTAAATAAGGTTTTGATTTTATGGTTATATGGGGTTTTTTTGGTTTTATGGTTATATACACTGCTGATAAGAAAATCATATTTTAATACTATATTGAAGATATGTCCGGCGTCCTCAACATAAGAAGGACATGGAACTGTTGGAACAAGTCCAGAGGAGGGCCGCGAGGATGATCAGGGGCTGGAGCACCTCCCATATGAAGACAGGCTGAGAAAGTTGGGGCTGTTCAGCCTGGAGAAGA